>BHEV01016569.1:0-29325 GCA_004319985.1 Emydocephalus ijimae | reverse complement strand
AGTCATCGCTTCTGGTTTGGTGAATGCCGGCTACCTCAATTCCAAGTGGAGCGAACCATTGAAGGCCTAACAAGCTAGGCCAATCACGGTCGACGACGGTCAATGGTAATGATGCAGTACGATTTTGNAGGTCTTGACGCCGGACGGCAGGGATTAATTGTTTAAGGGTCTTCCAGGAAACCATCGAGAGGGACGATCCTGAATCGACTTCCATCACACAGGGCTGGTTTTCGATGGCGACCTTCACTCGGATCTTCTTTGCATCTAATGATGAGGCATGACTAATTGTAATGGTTTGATGTGCCTCTTCTCATTTCGTTGAATTGGCCAGTGGTTTATTTCTGTAGGAGTGGTTGTTCCATTGGTGGTTCAAATGTTCCCGACTCACAGGATGATTTCCTGTGGTTTGGCGGTACTTGGTCCCCCTCTAAAATGGGCTGTATCTTTGCTTGCTTCTACAGACCTTTCCGATGTGGCCTCTCTTCCCACAAACATGGCAGAGCGCGTCGAGGAATTTGCAGTCTGATCGTGGGTGATTTGCCCCACAACCTGTGCTTTGATGCTGCAGTCTCTGATTACGCTGGTGGCGTTGGCCTCGTTCATACCGGAGCTGGTTGACCTCTTCCTCATCACTTTCTGATGACGATTTGAGGTCCTCGTGGTGTGTTGCCGTTGTATGTCCCTCTAGGCGAGGTGAGGTTTTGCCGGCGAGTTGGCGGAGCGGGGCGGTGGTGCGGCGCATTCGGGCAGCCAACTTCCTGGTTGCTTCTGCTGCAGTAGCATCAGTGATGGTATCTGCAAGGCTGATGTCGCCTTTCACCATCAGCTTACTTTGCACATGCGGTGCATCTGGTCCCAGAACTATTCGGTCTCTTAGAGCTTCTTCGAGGTCAGCCAACCTGCAGAGGCCTCCCAGGTTCTGGAGATCCGCGATGAAATCTGCAACGCTTTCTCCTTTCCGCTGGTCTCTCTGGTAAAATTCATGTTTTCGGACAAGCGTTGGTACGGTAGGTGCATAGTGGGCCTGTAGGAGGGGCTCGAGGACGTCCCAGTCCATGGATTTCACCTCAGCCGGTTTCGCCAGTGCCTTAGCCATCTTAAAAACGGCAGGTCCGCAGTGGGTCAGGAATACCGCTCGCTTTTTTCCAGTAGTGGCATCCTTCAAGTTGTTGGTCTCCAGAAACATCTGGAACCGGTCCATGTATGAGTCCCAGTCTTCTTGTGCCGGGTCAAATGGAGCGGGTGGTATGGCGCCGCTGGGCATCGTTTCCGCCGTTGATGTGCCTTCAGTCGTGTGCTCTGTTTGGTGCTCTGTAGTGTTCAGTCAGCTCTGACATCTCCGTATCCCATCCTCGTCGCCAGTGTTAAGTTCTGCACATGAGAGCAAGGAATGGAAACGAGACAGTGAACAGTGAACTTCAACTCTTTATTAATCATTCTGAACAGAGCAAAAACCTAGGGCAGCAGCAGCCTTTTTATAGGCAAGCTGCTGATCTAGTAACCACTGAGAAACGTGGAGTGTTAACCCCTTTAACCAATGAAAGTGGCTCGTTAACAGCCAATCAGATTCTGCTGAACGGACCAATCCGATATCTCTATTATCGGCCAATCAGAAGTGCAGGATTAGAACCCTGCTATTTCTAAAGGTTTGATAAAATTTTATTTAAGCGTTTATTAGTTCATAACACAACTGATGGCATTCTCACAGCTTCTGAGGGCAAACTGTTCCATTGGTTGATTGTT
Source organism: Emydocephalus ijimae (assembly GCA_004319985.1). Classification (NCBI taxonomy): domain Eukaryota; kingdom Metazoa; phylum Chordata; class Lepidosauria; order Squamata; family Elapidae; genus Emydocephalus; species Emydocephalus ijimae. The sequence goes on along the minus strand of BHEV01016569.1, from coordinate 27,582 downwards.
CTCACTGTCAGAAAGTTTCTCCTTGTTTCCAGGTTATATCTCTCCTTGTTCAGTTTCCATCCATTATTCCTTGTCTGGCCTACAGGAGCTTTAGAAAATAGCTTGACCCCTTCCTCTCTGTGGCAGCCCCTCAAATACTGGAAGACCACTATCATGTGTCCCCTGGTCTTTCTCTTTACTAGACCAGCCAAGCCCAGTTCCTGTAACCGTTTGTTGTATATTTTAGCCTCCAGTCCCCTCATCATCCTGGTTGCTCTGCTCTGTACTTTTTCTAGAGCCTGAACGTCTTTTTTATAATGTGGTGACCAAAACTGGATGCAGTACTCTAGGTGTGGTCTTACTAAAGCTTTATAGAGTGGTATTAGTACTTCCCTTGATCTTGACTGTATTCCTCTGTTAATACAACTTAGGATTGCATTAGCTTTTTTGGTGGTGGCTGCACACTGCTGGCTCATATTTAGCTGGTCGACCTGTGAGACTCCAAGATCCCTCTCACAGTTACTGCTATTGAGCCTGGTTTCACCCAGTCTTTATGTATACTTTTGGTTTTTCTTGCCTAAGTGTAGGACTTTACTTTTCTCTATATTGAATTTCATTTTATTAGATATAATCTAGTGTTCTAGTCTGTCAAGATCCATCTGGATCTTGAGCCTATCTTCTTGGGTGTTAGCTATTCCTGCCAGCTTAGTATCATCTGCAAATTTGGTAAGTTCCCCATCTATTCCATCATCTAAGTTGTTAATGAAGATATTGAAAAATACTGGGCCTAAGACAGAACCTTGTGGCACCCCACTTCTTACTTCCCTCCATGTCAACTTAGACCCATTAAGGACTACTTGTTGAGTACGGTTTGCCAGCCAGTTGCAAATCCATCTAGTGGTGGTGCTATCTATTCCACATTTTTCCAGCTTACTTAAAAGTAGGTTGTGGTCTACTTTATCGAATGCCTTGCTGAAATCTAAATATATTATGTCCACAATATTTTGCTGGTCTACAAGAGATTGGACTGCCATTTGTCAGAAATGGTGTAGGGTCTCCTGCTTGGGCGGGGGATTTGATTAGATGACCTATAAGGTCCTTTCCAACTCTGATTATCTATTATCTTCCAGTTATGTGATCTTCAGTTCCTACACATGCCTTCATCCATACATGAGATTGCTGAAACTTTGGCTATCTAGATAGCATCCAAGTTGAGATAGTCCTGCTTAGCCTCTGACATTCCACCACCATCTTCTTCTTGATATCTAACTGAAGTGATTCCATGAATAAACTTAATATCTTGAAACACCATTTGTTTTGACTTTCATCCAAATTCAGTCCAAAGCTTATTCTGAGAATTCATGATCTTTTTGTTTGATGGCATTTTAGTGTGTCACAAGTAAGGATTCTTTTATTAACATTACATTTAATATTGCTAGATTTTGCTTACCATGTCATCTATTAAAATTTTTGTGTATTAATATGTGTCTTTAGAAAATGTAACTGAGGCTAATCTCCTGAAGGAAAGGCCAACTATAAAGCTAAGCAATTAAGTGTTCCTTCCATTGAGAATCATATAAGAAGAATGAGACTGTGCTTATCAGCTTAAAATGTTCAATTAAACAATTTACCCTTCACTTTCCATGAAAGTCAACAATCTTAAAAGCTATCACTCTAAAATGTTCAAGTTGACAACAGCAAAATAAGGAACCAAGAAAGTACACTTTAAACCTTCTCCAATTTGTTAAGATTAAAACAAAAGGAGGGCTGCATAAATCATAATGAAGAAAACAAACAAAAGAAATATGTCAAAACAATATAGCTTGATTAAAATCTTTTTTTCAAAGGTGTAAATTGCCAATCTGACATAACTGCCTTCCTGAGATATTCTATTTAGTGATGAATGTTAACTGAAGAATTTTTTCCTGAAGAAATAAAACATATTTTCCTCTCAGTTTCTAGGAAGGGCAGAATTTTAATCCAAAATAGATTTTGGGTGGAAATAATAATAACAATAATCCATCAAACAACAACATCCCAGGTCTCTGAAAAAGGCTTTGGGAATGCCAGATCTAGTTTAAACATCTGGCTGACTAGGTGACCAATAATAATAATAATAATCCAGTGAGCCACTACTCCAGTGAGGTTGTGGGCCTTTTGTGATCTGAGGAAGAGGAGAACTATGCCAGATGATCATACTGTTCAGTCTCATCAGAAAAATCAGACCGAGTGCCTCTTTCATAAACAATGTGGTGACAACTGATGAATCAACTGTTGAATCAACTGGTGATCTGCACACATTCATTTCTAAGCAGTTTAACTTTTATTACTGAAAGAAATTGAAACTGAAGATTAACATCTAACAAAGTCAATCTGATCATGAAGGATCCAACAAAAGGGGCAACTACAGACCAACAATTTGCTTACCAACAATTTTCAAATTGCCAACTGGTGTGTTGTTTGATAACAACTTCTCTTTCTACTTGAGCAGAAAATAAACTGCCCAAACAACAGAGAACAAAAAAAAAATCAGCTTCCCATTGACAATATGGTTTTGGAAAACTTCAAGAAATGGAAGAGCAACTTGAATGTAGCTTGCATTGATTATAACAAGGCATTCAAAGCCTAGAAAGAGAAGTCAGTAGAAGCATCAGAAGCTTTTGCAAAGATCAATGCCACAATGCAAGACAAACTTGCTGATCAGTGGCAATAGACTGGGAGAGGTTAATATCAAAAGAGGAATCTTTCAAGGAGACTCATTATCACCACTACTGCTTGTTATTGCATTGATTCTTTTGTCAAGAATACAGAACAAGTCAGGTCATGGCTATCAAACATCAAAAACATCTGTCAGGCTATCCCACCTGGTCTACATCAATAATATGAACGTATAGCAAAAACAGCATCTGAAACCACATCCTTGCTTAACCCTGTCCTTTTACAAGAAATTCAAGAATATAATTACAACAAATTATAATATAGTTAAACAGGGAAAATGTTACTATCAAGGGGGGGGGAATAGTAAAAAGAAATCAGGACCCCCTATGGAAATAACATCAATAATCTGGAGGAAGAAGATCATTACAAGTACCTAGGCATGCTTCAAGTTAACAACATCAAGTACACTGAGGTCAAGGTGAAGGTTAGTAGTGAATACATAAAAAAGATCATAAAGTCTAAACTCAGTGAAGAAAATATCATCAAGATAAGTAACACCTGGCAATTCCAATAATTATATATCATTGCTATATCATCATCATCATCCCTTGCTCTGGGAATTTAGAATTCAAATAGACAGGCACCTGCCATATAACACCCCAGACTTAACAACTGTTGTAATAAAGACAAAAAAGTGAGGATAGTGGATGTAGCACAACCTGCAAATAGAAACAGAATGACTGGAGCAGAAGCAAGAAATGGTAGTCCCAATAGTGCCTTGGCTGCAATCCCAAAACAACTGCAGCAGCTCCACTTGAACACCATTAGCATTGACAAATTCACCAACAGTCAATTGGAAAAGGCAAAATTTTACTGGGAACAACTTATATCCTGCGATGATATCATAAACACTATCAAACATCCAGATCTGTCTCTACCAGGTCCTTGGAAAAGATTCAATAGGTAGATAAAAATGCCAAATCCATTCTGAATATCTGGCTGATTTTGCTACCAGACACAATAAACCTAAAAAGAGGATTGAGCTTTATCACCAGAAGTGCCAATGATATTGTTTTCCATCACTCATGCTTTCACTCTGAAGCTCTCTGGCTGTCCATACTTTAAGGTAAGCAAGAGAAAGAATTCCCTCCAAGTGTTTTCCTCTGATTGAAGGCCTGAGAAATCATGCATGTGCATTGGCCAAAAGGATGGTGCATAATGAAACAAAGGATACTGGTACACAAAATATATTCTATTTTGAAATCTATTTCAAAAGCAAATTGTATTTCATCAAACTGAATGGGAAAAGATAGGAAAAATAAAGGATGATTTTTCTGCAGAGCATTAAAGGATTAGTATCTCATCCACTGAAATTAATACATTTTAAACTTCACAGCAATAATCACAAGTCACCATTATTTTAAGGAATGTTTTGCCAGAAGATGTAGTATTGGGTCACTACTATATTTTTCTTTCAAAAAAGGTATAATACTGTAACAGGGTATAAGTTAGTAGCTTTTAATCATAATGAATATGTACAATTTCAAGCAAACTACTGAATGCCATTGAATGAGGAGAAACTATGTCTGCCCCAAGGGGTTTTCAAAAGTATCTTTGTAAATTAAAGAAAACAGGTTGCTAAACTGAGCTGACATTTATTCTGATCCAGTACAATTTTTATATTCTGATATGTGATTCTTAATCCACAGCAAATTCATCTGTTTATCTTAACCTTCCTTTTCCAAATTACTTAAAGGGCTTTGGATGCTTTCAATATTATGTTTTATACAAAATGTAACAAGCAGAACAAGCCTAATCAAGATCCAAGAAAATCAAGGGGAAAGCACAATAAATTGACCTGGAATCTACTTCTTGACTTAATCCAATCGTTCAGGCTCCCATTCTTACAATGAATGAATATTGTTTTGCATTACTTGAATTATTGAATTCAGTAAGCACAGACACTATCTAATGAAGCAGCTTTTGACTTATTGTTGCTTTTCCTTAGATGAGATATATGCCATCTGTCCAAAAGCAGATTTGGGGTTAATTAGCTTACTAATGTTGGAATATATGTGTTATCATCAACAACCTTTTTAAAAAGTAGTTACTGCTAATAATCTATCACAATCCCTATTTTCTGCATGACCTTATAATCTTTCCCAATGGTCTCTCTTTCTTTCTGTATGACACATTTTACATCTAATGAACTGGATTATATATTAATGATTTTAATTGTATTGTTAATACTGTGCTTTATTTCGTACTGGTGTAGCTTTTTAAAGGTTGCTAATTGCCTTGAGCACCCTTTCAGGAAAAAAGGAATACACAGGATAAATAAAAAGATAAATAAATTTTAGCCATGATACATACATTTATTTGTTCATGTATTAATTTGTTTAAACAATTTATATAGTTACCCATATCACCGTAGATGCTGGGTAGCACACACAGAATTAAAAGAAAAGAAACAGTCTTTTAAGGGATTGAAAATTACAGACATTTTGGACTATAACCCCATGTACCTAACCATTAGCCACATTGATTGGGGCTGATAGGAACTGAAGTATAAAATACATATGGATGAAAGAGAATAATGCAGCCAATCTATCCTTCAAAGTGGCAGTCATGCAGTATATTATTTGACTAGGATTCAAAAAACCAATTGTCTTCCATGTGATGGATCTTTTTGGTTCTTGATTAATTGCATATAATTTCCTCTTTTTATTTCTTGGTGTTCGAAGTTATAGCATTGTATCTTAGCACTCTATTCCTATAAAGAGCAATTTGTCTGAAGAAAAATATGCTTCTCATCATTTTTCAAAATAAATATTTGGTGGAATATATATTTATTTATTTGAATTCTATCTTTATTATTTTTACAAATAACTCAAGGTGGTAAACATATCTGGCACGGTTTCTCCCCCTATTTTCCCCACAACAACTCACCTAACAGGACTGAGAAAGAGTGAGTAGCCCAAGGTCACCTCGGTAGCTTTCATGGCTTTGGCAGAACTGATGGTCTCTCACTTTCTAGCCTAGTACCTTAACCACTAGATCAAGCTGGCTTGTAACTGACCAACTCGCATGCCCTCTCATTGTCATACGACTTACATCAGTGTATATCATCCTCATATAAAAGAACCTTAGTCTTCCAACCTAGTTTTAAAAAGATGTACCTGTATTGATAGATGGATAATACAGACATTTAGGCTGCTTCAATGATACAAAAGAGGGATTTGGAATTCTTGGGAGCATCTATAAATCACCTGTTTTTTTAAATTAAAGCATCCACTATTTATAATAGAGTTGAACTCTGGTAACTTTAAAAAGTGTGGATCAGCTCTCAGAATTTCCTAGCCAGCATGCTCAGGCTTTCTGTTAAGTTCTTCACAGGTTTCTTTGTGGAGGCAATTAAGAAGCACCTCCAGCATGTGATCTCCATCAGTGAAATTGGTGTCCTCTCTGCCTTCCTCTGGCGCATCTTATCCCTATGGCTCAGTACTGTAGGTCCAGATCTAAATGCGATCTGATGAATGAATGGCAATCTGCCATGTTAGAAGATGTGATCAGTATCTGATAACCTAGTCCTATTCACAGAATTGGTTTCTCAAAGCAGGGTAATTCCCCTAAACCATCAAGCGTCAAGGTGATTACTGTGTTATCAGTAATATAGTGAAACATCCCTTTACACTGAATGCTGTTTGTCATTACTCCCAAACAGGAAGCCCAAGAAGAGGAATATTTAAGTCTAGACCTGAATGCTATGAGCCTGGGGAAACAGGAATGTTTGTGTAATTCATCAAGAGTGTTTCCTCGCCTCTTTCTGTGAAGGTTATAACTCAGAAATAGAGTTATATCCAAGAAGCATGGAGTTTAAACTGACAAATGTTGACAAAACATACAAAGGTGCCTTTCGAGATCAGGAAAAGTTACATCACATTCTACAGATCGATCTAGTTACAATGCCACTGCACCATCATAATCATGTTCTACAGCAACCGAAACAAGTTCTACAAAAGAACGATAACATTTCTTGGGTAAAGCTTATCCTTTATAAAGTTAACTTTATTGTGACTAGAACAAGCCAGCTATGAATATTAGATATCTGTATTGTAGCTGGTTCCAGATCAAAAATTGTAAAGTTAAGATTGCCTGCCCATACTATAGACATTCTGACTTGGCAGTCAGTTCCTACTACTATTAACTATTTCCTAGTAGTCTAACTGTCCTCTCAGAGTCCCTACTCCATATATTGCAGATAATTTGATATTATGGACCTTTGTTTATTAACCATCAATGGATCCTTGAAGTGCTATGACGTATACACCTATGGCACTAAGACTAGTTGCTGACTGGTTGCTGTATGGTGCTGACTTTGATGTATGACTGCTTTGGTGGTGATTATCCTTTGTGACTACTTGATAATAAATTATTGCCTTAGAAGATGAACCTACAAACAAATTAGTTTATTTATTCAATGTTTTTCAGTATGTTTATAATGTACACCTTTCTAATAAATGATGAATAGCCAAGGTCAAAAAACACTGATTAAGAGACAGCAAAAAGCAGGCAGATACACAAACCCATAAAAGACACAAATTGCTTTAATTATTACAAAAATCCTCAAATGATTTTTCGAATTAAAAATGATTCAAAAATGTGCTTTGTTATGAAGCCCTTTCACTCCTTGAATAACTGTAATGGAAATGCCATTCCCAAACTGATATTTAAGGTATTAACAAGGCTGTACTATATAGTCAACAACTTGGAGATTAATGTAGAAAGAAAAAATAATTCAATTAATTTAATGTAAGATGATCCACTAGGCTGATTACATTGTATACAAATTGATACCTTTGTGATAAAAAGAAACATGTTGGCATTTTTAAAAGAATTTTTTATTTTCATAATGTAAACAAACATAAACACAAAACATAAAACCATCTTTCTGTTGTACAGTGTGTCAGTTGGTCCATATCTCTTGTGCACAATATCAACAGTATTTCCCTTCTAAATGCATTATTAAAATTCATATTATATAAATCAACTATGCATATCATAATTATAATTAACTCCTTATTAGACTTTAATTGTAAATTCATAACATCCTTTTCGAGCAAATCTCAATTTTTACATAACCTAGTTCATAATATATTCATTTCATGATAATCAGTTATAACATGTCATTACATTGTCTTATCTTTACTATATTGTTATATTTATATTGTATTATATTTTATTTCCATATTTTCTTATCTAGCCATTGATGAAATAAATCCTAAATTTTATAATATTCTTTGTCTTCTTGCTCTCTAATTGCTTTTGTCAATTTACTCATTTCTGCACATTCCATTATCTTCGTAATCACCTCCTCTTCTATCGGAATCTTTTCACTTTTCCAATTTTTGGTAAATACAATTCTAGCTGCTGTCAAAACATTTATAATAAATATATCAATTCTTTACTATATCCTTCAGGTAAGATACCCAATAAAAATATCTCTGGTTTCAAGTCTATATGATGTTTTGTCATTTTCTCCAGCCATGTATAAATTTTAGTCCAGTATCTCTTGGCTTCCACACACATCCACCGCATGTGGTAGTATGATCCAGGTATCTAATAACAACTTACAACATTTCTCTGATTTGTTCTTAAACATCCTTGCTATCCTTGGCGGGGGGTAGATGCCACATGTTGGCATTTTTTAATATGAGTATTGGAAAGCTGCTGAATTCTTGTCAAAGATGTTAAGACAGATAAATGACTATATTAGCTGTCTTGATGGAAATTTTGTCTATCAAAATGCCAAATATTTTGATGTTTGAAAATATAAACAGATTTTTAAAAATAGAAGACAACTCTCAAACTACAGTATATTTGGACCTTTCTGAGCACTTGCAGTCATTTGGTTTCACCTAATTCAGAGCCTAACTGAGACAACATTATTTTGAACTATGAAGGCCATTTCTTAATGTATAAACAGCTGATTGAAATTAATGCTACTTCAGTTATAGGATCACTCTTGTCAGATGAGACTTCCAGAGCTCCATCTCAATTTATTGCTTGCTGATAATTGGACCACGCATGAATAACTAAGATTTTACTTGACAGAAAAGATGTAAAATCATGCAAACCCAGGCAGAATTTTTGTTAGATTGACTATGTTCAGTTTAGCTTCTATACTGGAAGCATTTGGCAGATAGGTTTTCCAGCAATAAAAAGTCATACAACTTGATATTCTTTCTGATCTCTCCCCTCCCACCCAAATTTTGGGAATAATTGTATAAAGAGCCTTTAGACTCTGTCTGTCTGACATTAGGAAAATAGAATGGATAGAACCAGATCAGGTGTGGAGGAAGAAGGTAGCAAAAGAAAAAAAAACAATTCAGCAAGGGTCCATGAAGGAGAAAACAAAATGCCTTCATTCATGAAAAAATAATAATTCACCAATATATCCATATGGGAGATAGAGTGGAAGCAGTAACATTAGGTGCTTCATTCTTAAGCCCCTTTTCCCTAGTCACATGACCTAAAATGAAGCCAAGTGCACACATATTCATACAAATATGGATGTAACAAAAGGGGACAGCAGAAATACTCAAAAAGAATCACAAGGTATGGATCAAACCCTCTCAATTTCTACTGAGACCATCACAATCCCCAATTAAAGCTCATCTATCTGTATGCCAGCCTACCTGCCTGATTGTCTCTCTCTTATGCACACTGATTCTTCTCTAAAAAGAAACACAGATATAGCATGTTATATCTTCACAGAGAAGACACTACGATGTTCTCTTTTATCAATATGACTACAGGTCACATTGATAAAACTGAAGAAGCAGTCCCATGTTTACTTATCCCCAAATAAGTGTAATGAAATGTATTTGTGAATCAGTATGCCTAAAATTGCACCACCACTCTGCCTTAAGAAACCTAGCAGAAGTCATAATGGGTGTGGGAATAGCAGTTAATGTTGGGTTTTTAAAAAAATAATCATGGGACTATTAGTAATTATTGTAATTGCTCAAATCATAAACATGAAAAGCCTTCCATCATAGTTAAATCAACTTGCAATTAATTCATCTGAACAAAAAAAAAACATTTCCATAATAGCTTTTTATTTTACATTAAAAAATAATTGTCAATATTTTGGGGGGAAATTATATTCTTTCCTAAAATGACAACAGCCTTAACTTTTTTTTTGCATGTTCTTTTTTGAGATTAGCATCATTATATCCTCTTAAGATATAGAGACTTATCCCCACAATCTGTAATTACTTTAATTACATGATAATTATATAAATAATGCATTTGAACACAGACTTCACTTTCTTTAGTTTCTAAATATTATTATGTTTTCAGATGCATAAACAAAAAAAAAAACATTTAAGTTTACTTGAAGAGCAGGTGAACTGACTGCTACTGAAAAAGGAACAATGAAAACATGATTATTGCAAACTGCTTAACTTGGAATCATTATGAAACAATTAGATATGCACATTTTCCAAACATTTAAAATAAACTGAATAACAAGAAATCTTAATCTTAGGTTTGGAAACAGGTTCTAACATTTTTTGGTGGATGGGATAAAATTGACAAAAATAAATTTGTAATTGACACAATATCCCCCACTGGAATTAAAAAATCTCTGAACCAACCAACTAACCAACCAGTCAACCAACCAACCAACCAACCAACCAAATCAGCAAAAACAGAGTATCCCATCTAATTTTTTTTAAAAAAAACCAACTTGAATTTTCAGGATTTCACAGATTTATCACGAAAAGTGTTCTTTTATAAGAAAATGTAATCTTTTGTATGAATGTTGACATCTTGTGAGATTTACCAATTTATGTTAATGCAGTCAACACTATTCCTTTTTATGGAAACATTATGAAAAGCACAGAAAATAGCATGAAATTATGCAGAAAATGAAATTAAGGATATGACATAACAAAGAAAAGGACCACTAACTACAATTAATTTTTGCTAATGCCAATTACATATCACTTCTTATCTTGTTCTTTTCTCTACAGATAACTACATTTATATACTGATTCTAACTTTAAAAATAAATATTTCAAAATACTAATTTAATTTTGACGTTCCATGTGGCTCATCTAACAGTTTTATGAGATTCTCAACAAGAGACCAAATACCTAATCATACTGAAGACCTGCTCTATGAAAAGTTTGAAGCGGTTTGATTTTTAAAAAGTGATACAATAGCTTCCTCAAATATTTGCAAAGCTGTCAGGAAGCTGAGAGAGTAATAGTTTTCTATTACTAAAATAATAAATTCAAATAAGCACCAAGTAGAAATTCCACATATGGAACAAGTTGCTTTAGAAAATAGATTAATCTTCATTTTTAAAGACGAATGCTACATCCATCTACAATATCAAAGATCAGAGTATATTTTTCTAGTACATAATAGAATCTGAAAAAAATTATCATTATGATCTGATGAAAATTATTGGTATCAAGCTGAATGAAAGATGAAATGCTATGATAATCTTCAGACTTTATCCTGCTTTTGTGTTGAGGTGAATGGATAAATTTTTCTAGCTAGGAAGTTTGGGTATAAATTCATCTTTTACAACATATGGAAGAAAGGAAGGGGTACAGTAGTAGATAGAATCTCTTCCATGTGATTGAAGGAAGAATCCTTTAGACAACAACTTCCTTCTGTTCAAATTGTAATTGAGCCACAAATTGTGAATCTTATTGTTGAATCCATTCTGTTTTTTGTTTCTGAGAGACAGATCATTCTTAATGAAATGGCAGCATTTTGATATGCACACTTAGTGCCACTTGAGAACTGTTGCTTGGGCTTGGAAAAATATGGTGCCCTTCAAAAACAAAGCTTCAAAGCATTAGTGATAAGACACTTTTCACACCTTTACCACATAAAGATAATTTTTGTTTTTCATTGTTCAGGAGTCATTTTTTGTCAATACATTTCTTGTTCTATTTTCCAAAATCATGTTAATTTCAGCAACCAAAATGTTCCAGAATAAAGAGTAGGAGAAATGAATCTTTAAATATAAAGTATTCCAAGCTACCTTCCTTCAATTCAGCATCTGATCTGAAAAATGGAAAATAAAGTTTCTGTATAAAATTGTTTTGAAATATACATGGCAAGGTAAGAAAGCGAGAATAAAATTAAAACTCTTGCAAGATGCTAGAATTAGAGGGGGATTTGGTTTGCCTAATTGAGAGTTGTACAACCAAGCTACAAATTTGATGTGGGCTAAGGAATGGATAACATTAAGAAATACTAGATTGTTGACATTAGAAGGACATGATCTGTTGTTGGGTGGCATGCTTTTTTATGGTATAAGGGAACCAAAACACAGGGCTATTTTAGAAGACATCATATACGGGAGTCTCTGTGGTTAAATTGGGAGAAGATTAAAAGACAATGTTATTTGAAAATTCCAGTCTGGTTATTGACTATTGAAGCTTTTTCCTATCCTATAATATAAAAAAAGTGAACAAACAGTTAGATATGGGGAAATATTGAATGAAAAGGGTGAACTTAAATCTATGCAAAAACGAGAGGAACAAGGTATAAAGATGAATTTGTGCAAATATGTGCAAATACATTCAAGGTATGATAAAGATTTTAAAACAGAAGGTTTTTATGATAAATTGACTGACTTAGATAAGATCTTGACAGGTACTGATGAAAAGGTGATTAAAAGACTGTATGGATATTTATTAGAAATTAAACTAGAAGAAGAACAAGTTAAAGAAACAATGATTGCTTGGGGGAAGAATTTTGGATATGGGATTGATCTGGAGAAATGGCAAAAATTGTGGTCTCAAAATTATAAAATGACAATGTCAACAGCATATAAAGAAAATTTGTATAAGATGTTTTACAAGTGGCACTTTCCCCCGACAAGAATAGCAAGAATGTTCAAGAATAAATCTAAAAAATGTTGGAAATGTCATCAGATACCTGGTTCATATTACCATATGTGGTGGAATTGTGCGGATGCTAGAAAATACTGGATTAAATTCCACATGTGGTTGGAAAAAATGACAAAAAAACATATAGATTTGAAACCAGAGATATTTTTATTGGGAATTTTACCTGATATATACAGTAAAGATCTGAAATATTTGATTGTAAATATATCAATAGCGGCTAGGGTTGTACTTGCTAAAAACTGGAAAACTGAGAAAATACCATTGCAGGAGGAAACTATTAAGAAAATATTGGAATGTGCTGAAATGAGTAGATTGACATTTGAAATTAGAGAATAAGAGGACAAACAATTTTATAAAATTTGGGACCTTTTCTATCAATGATTAGATATTAAATATAATAATGGATTATGTAGAATTTTAGAAAATAATGAATATATAAAGATGTATTTTTTTCTTTTTTTATTATTATATTTATAAAATGTTTTTAGTATAGATTTGGGAGGATTATATGAATTGTTTTAAAATAAATTAAGTAAATTATAGTTATCTCACAAAGTATGAATGAACAAAATTATGGTCAAATGATTGATTAATAATGTTACTAGGGTATTCAATTTTCGATTGATAATATGAATTATTATGTAATGCAACTGTAATTGAGACTATGAAATGGATGCACAAAAAACTTGTAAACCAACCGACACACTGCTTGTACATTTATGCAAGAAAGTTGGATATTTTTATGTTTGTTTGTTTTTGTTTGTCTATAAAAACCAATAAAATTTATATATATATATATATAAAAAGAAAATAAAGTTTCTGTAGATGGAAATTAAAAACATGTGTTTGTCACACACATTGGTGATAATTATGAAATTCAGAGCAAAATGCCTCTTCGCGTATTAAAAATAAACATTATAGTTGAACAAATTAATTTCAAACTTTAAAGATCTCCAATTGTATTTGTTTGCTTCTTAATAGTATATTTCCAATGACAGCTTATTCCTGGTCCTATATGCAGTAAAGACAGTATCCATTAACTACATAATCTTAACAATAAATTTAAATAATATTTTTTAAAATGGCAGAAATGTCATATTACTGCAATTGTGTGAAATTTTGTAAGGAACAGAGTATAAAAATAACTTTAATAATCTATTTCATCATAACCTCAAACACTAGAATATTTTCGAGCTTGTGTTCTTTTTTACAGCTGTTATAAATACACTAAGTGTACCTCTTATTCTACAGTTACAAAAAACCTATTTTCTTTTAAATCTATTCTGTTCAATTATTAAAATGATAAATAATAATATTTTTTTCTGTTTCATGAAAAATATATATAAGGAAATTTCCACTCAGCAATAAACATAGATACTATATTTTGTCTAATCAATGAAGCAAGTTCCACCATCTTTGCCAACCATTTCACCAAATTTTCCATCTTTCTACATATATAATTTCACTGCAGTTGTCTTTTTTTAAAAAACAAAATCCAAATTTCCATGACTTTTTTGTTGCTGTTTGTCCACCAGTCCCAAAAAAGAAAAGCTCTGGTTAAAGTGTAAACTAATTTAACCACTGGAGGCACAGGGGTTAGAATACAGCATTACAGCATTAGAGTTCATCGTGATCCTGCCAAGCAGTGGTGGGATTCAATTTTTTTTCTACCAAGTCTGTGGGCATGGCTTAGTGGGTTGGCAGGGGAAGGTTACTGTAAGATCTCCAGTCAGAGGTGGTATTTGCTGGTTTTCTGAATTACTCAAAATTTCCACTACCTGCTCAGAACCTGCTGAATACCACCTCTGCTGCCAAAGTTGGCAAAATGAGGATCCAGATTGTTGGGGACAATATACTGACTTTGAAAACCACTCAGACAGTGCTATAAAGCACTGTGGGGCAGTATATAAGTCTAGGTGGCATTACTATTGCTAATTTTTTAGATCCTCTCAATCAGTGATGTACTTGAATCCAGAATTTTCTATATTTTTACACATTCACCAAACATTTTAATAACTTTATTGCTTTTTAAATTAATAACAAAAAAGATACAAGTTTCTGTGTCCTTAATATAGCTAAAAGACTGACATTAGAAAAATAAATATATGGCCCCATTTATCCAATAAATTGAAACTTGATTTCACTTGCTACTGATGAATAGGTTGCCGATAGATGTAGACTTTACATGAAGAAATATAATGAAATATTGGACTCATATAAAAAATACAATATACAAAATGCAGTTTGCTAAAAAAAAAGCATGATAGCTATATAAATGTATTTGCTTGCATTTGATAATTATATATAGAATTTCAGCTTTTTACTGTAATGACATATAATACTTCATATTTTGGTTTTATTCTATTTATTTTTTCATTTATTTTTAAGCACTTGTTATGTATTTTTTATTATAAACATTCTTTAAATATAATAAACTCATTCTTAGAATGCTAAAATCCATAAATACTTTTGTCTATTTCAAATTTCTGTAAGAACTGTAAATATGAGAGCTATTGACAATTATATTCCTCTGACATCAGTTCTTTTCTTGATTTTATTTTACTTTGCCATGGTTTTTCCTGCCATACAAATTTAGATGTATCTTTATGCCACAGTTTAAATGATACATCAGTTGTCAACAAGTATTTCCTGGAACAAAAATATCATTCTAGGTAAGACATACATTCTTATAGAAATTCTCCCCAACGAAGACAGTTCTGATTTCTTCTATCTCAATGTATCTTTTAAAGCTTCATTCCATAAACATAATTATTGTAAAATAATAAAGTTTATACTGGTCATAATTATTCCCAAATATTTTACCATCTTTTCAATTTTACCTGTTTTATTTATTAGTTCTGTTTTATCTTCTATTTTCATATTTTTGTTAGCATCATTGTTTTCTGTTTATTAATTTAAAACTGCTAATACACCAAATTCTTTTAATTCTCATTATTTTTTAAATTCTCTTTAAAGGATCTTCCAAAACCAACAGCAATCATCTACAATAGCCCTTATTTTATATATTATGTTTTTTAATCTTTACTCCTACAATCTTGTCATTTTGTCTTGCATTTCTGTTCAATTCCACGAATGTGTTAGCATCTGGAATTTAATTTGAAATTTCACAGAAATTTAATTTCCTTAGAATTGACTTGGGTATCAGGGCCTAGATTTTCAATATAAAAACCAATAAACATTTTTTGGAGGTGGGTAATTTGTTCAGAGGCTTTGCTTTGTTGAAAAGATACATTTTTTAAAAAAATCTATAAAAAATTTTCTTTGTTCTACATGATGCAAGCAAAGCTGTCCCACTACAAAGGTATATTTCATTTGGAGAATTATTAATATTTTTATGATTGCTGTACATTTTGATATACATTTTACACTGATGTATACTTTGTAATAAATTTTAAATATGATTAAATAAAAACCAAATCTGCTAAATAAAGGCATTGCTACTTATTTAGACATAAACTTAATTCAATAAGGGATACTTTCATAAATGTACAGTAAACTTATTTCCAGATAGATTAAGTAGTATATCCCACGAGAAGCCCATTTTTGAAAAGTTTCCAAAAGTTTTAATTACTAGTGTACACTGCCAAAGAAATGCCACAATATCTTTCTGTGGTGTCATTTATTGACCATGGCCTTATTTAAATTGTAGTGATTATTAGCTTGTTTACAGATTCAGTTAAATGTAGAAGGTACTATATAAAACTCTGAACGTCCTGAAACTTGGATATTTCCATTGCAGGACTGGAGGTGATATTGAAGATCACCAGCGTTCCAAGCTGGACTATGAAACTGAATGAAAACTTCCCAGAAGAAGACAGTGGCAAATAACTTTCATCCTGTTCCCAGGACAGTGAAAAGGACATGTCCATGTGATCATATGATGTCTCAGAAGCTGGGCTTTGCAATCTGCAGTTAAAAATGGTACAGACCAGGAAAGAGGACATTATTTGTAATGTTACAATTGCAACACTGTCTTCTTCTAATACATCTATTTGTTCCTTTCCTTGATATCACAGTCAAGTTTTTATAGCATTCTGTTCAGCTTTTACGACATTTTAATTTGTCCTGTTTATTGAACAGCTATCTCTCTCCATCTGGTTGTTAAATTGTATTTATTTATATAAAAAATAGCTTAAATGTTAAAAAAAATTGTAAATATAGTGTGAATAAAGCAGTGAATAAAGTGAATAACTTTTTACTTCTTAAAAATGAGAGTGATAGTTAAATTTGTATTTATGATTTTGTGTAGTCTCCCTGATTAATGAAAAAAGGCATCCATAACCAGTAACACTAAAATAGGACATTAACTGGCAATGTTAGGGAAGGAAAGGAAAGGAAAGGGAAGATAAACAGTCTTCTAATTGTCTGCTTTTGTTAGTTCCTGCAGGGTTCTTTCTGAGAAACTTGAGAGAAATTCAGGTACTATTCATAGATAGGAGTAATTTTGTAATGAAGGAATTAAAGACAAGGCAAGGCTTTTTTATTTCTTGCTAAAATCTACCCTTTAAGATTTAGAGCTTGGCTGTAATGTAAATTTCCATTCTCTTGGTTAGCTTCAGGGAAAATAGTCCCAATTTCCAACTGTAAAAGGGTCAACTTTTGTTATGATTCCAAAATTGTAATGCCATATTTGAAATTGGATTTCATTGATATATACTATGTATCATTGCAGAATGAATATGGCAATAATTCCAGAAAACTAAAAGAATTGTTTATTTTAAAAAAGCATATAATTGCATTCATTTTACAATAGTCATTCAATAGTCTGAAACAATCATAGCCAGTAGTGAAAGTTGTGCATTTTATCTTGAATCACATTTTAGTATAAATCCAGCAATTCTGCTTAATTGAAAAAGAATAGAATAGACAAGATGCACCCCAACACGAGTCTGCATTGCTGGAAGTGTAGGAAAAAAGAAGGAACCTTTTTCCATATGTGGTGGTCTTGTGCAGAAACCCAAAAGTATTGGAAGAAAATCAAAACTTGGTTGGAAGAAATCACAAAAGAGCAGATCGAATACAAACCAGAGTCCTTCCTACTAGGGATTTTTGATAAGCAAATCTCCAAAAAAGCTAAATGCACAACAATACACATTTTAACAGTGACCAGATTAGCCTTCGCTCAACACTGGAAACAACATCCAATTCCATCAGAAGAAATGATTATTGAAAAAAATCTCAAAATGTGCAGAAATGGATAAATTGACTTTGGCGCTAAAAAACAAAGACACTTCACCATACTACGATAGTTGGAATTGTTGGTATAAGTGGATTGACCAAAGATAAATTATATATCATAAGGCATAAAAGAAAAGTATCAACCCACAATAACGAGGTGGTGATATAAGTTAAAAACAGGTGTGGTTATATGACACAAGTTAAGGTTATGAAAACAAAAGATTCATTCAGACATTTCCCTGTTTTCTTATTTTTACTGATATACATCTATAGCTATTTTCTTTCTTTTCTTAATTGATATTCATTATTATGTACTCTCTTTACATTCCATGTCAAAAGCTTTCATATGCCATTATTGTTACCAAATATCCCAGTGTGGTTTTGGTCAATTAAGGTTTTAATATAAGCTATTTTTAATAATATAGCGAGTAAGTTATCAATTGCAGCTTTATATATGCCATAGTGATCCAGGTTACCTGATGAACCATATCACCCCAATGTGACTGGCCCATCCTACCTATCCCAGCAGAAGAGGCATGCTCTGGGCCTCATCAGTCAAGGAATTCTGGCTGGCAAAAGAAGATCCCTTTCTGTCATGGTTCTTGCCCTTTGGAACATCTTATTCCCTGAGGTGAAATCAGCTCCTACCCTACTGACCTTCTGTAAGGGCCTGAAGACCTGGCTCTGCTTACTGGCTTGGGCACCCAATAGGAGGTTTATCACATTGGAGGAGGTTGATGGCTCCCTCCCTCTCCATTTTTAATTGTAATTTTACTATGAATTGTAATTCTATTTTATTGTTTTTAGAAATATTTATGTTTTGCAGTTTTATAGCTTTTAATGTTATAAGCTGCCTAGAATTGCTTCTCGGAAAAATGGGCAGCAAATAAATATAATAAATAAAATAATAAAATAAATACTGCTGTACTAGCCAATTATGGCACATTTTGGATAATGTACCACAAATGAAAGTAAAACCCAATTTTCTTTGAAGAATGCTCATACTATGCTATTCAGTTTAGAGATTGCCTTAAAAGTCAACATAGTGTTGCTTGAATCAACCAACTGACATTTGATTGACATTAGCACTGTGAGATGGGCAGATAAACAAACAAACATTCTAAACATAAAACAGGTCTGAAAACTTCCAAGAAAGGTCCTAGGAAATACGCTATATGTTAAAAAGATGTCTTTCCTACAATACTACTATTAGAGTAGAATTGTGAACATAATAAAAATACACTGTAGGTACTTGGAAGATTAACTACACATGGGTGTTAGGATAACTGGGTGGAAAATGAAAGGAATATACTTCTTTAGTGGCTCAGATTAAAATCCAGATGTGGGCTATAAATGCTCTGCCTTTATTTGAATTAATAATTACAAAGATCAACATTTAAATTTTCAGTCATGAAATATATTTTAATATGATTTCTCATCTACAAGGTGTAATTGAAATGTACAACAAAAAATCTGTTTTGAGTTGAGCCCAGATTTGCATTACACAACAGTGATATCTACAATGCTTTCCTAAAATTAGAATAGAAAAAAAATCAGAACAGAATAGAATAGAATAGAATAGAATAGAATAGAATAGAATAGAATAGAATAGAATAGAATAGAATAGAATAGAATAGAATAGAATAGAATAGAACAAAATGACAGAGTTGGAAGAGAGTTGCAATCTTCTAGTCCAGGCAGGAAACTCTATACCTTGTCAGACAAATGGTTGCCTTCTTAAAAACTTCCAGTGCTGGAGCATTCATAATTTCTGGAGGCAAGTTGTTCTACTGATTAATTTTTCTAACTCTCAGGAAATTTTTTCTTAGTTCAAGTTTGCTTCTCTTCTTGATTAGTTTCTATCCATTGCTTCTTGTCCTGTTCTAGGGTGTTCTGGAGAATAGGTTCATTCCCCCACTTCTTTGTGGCAACATCATAGATATTGGAACACTACAATCATGTCACCCCAGTCCTTCTTTTCATTAAACAAGACATACCCCATTTCATCAAGCGTTTTAAAAATATGTTTAATATGTTTTTTATGTTTTATATGTTTCAACCTCCAGACCCCTAATCATGTTTGTTCTTCTCTGCACTCTTTCTAGTGTTTCCACATCTTTTTTACATCATGGTGACCAAAACCGGATGCAGTGTGGTCTTAAAATGTCTTTTAAATTTAACAAACCATATGCCTAAGGTTAATTTTCTATACAACAATGCTCAAATATCTCACGTTCCATTTTAAAATCAAATTTCATTTTAAAGGAGGAATCTTTTTGTTCCTTGGCTCCAAAAACCCACATGTATGACTCATTATTGCCAATTGAGCCTAATTAGTCAGAAGGACTATTGTTTTAAGCCCTTCTTTTCCCTGGAGGAAATTCTCAAAAGTCCTTTCCTTTCCATCACCTTTAAAATTGAAGGCACTCTCAGAACAGGTTTTCAGCATGCATAAGATGATAATAATCCTATGAAGTTGTGAATGTAATCAGATCTTTGTTCTCTGTGTGCAACAATACGTAAGGAACTGTATCAAGATACCTTTGTGTAAAACTGCATTTTAAGTTGTGTTTGTTCCTGGAAAAGAGGAGTTCTTTCTTGTGCCACAGGGGACTGCACATTTTCCTGGTTTCTGGTCATGATAAAAAGGGTGATTTTATAGCACAGAGTGGAAATCAACAGGGTAGAACTCAATAATTATGTGGGAAAGGGTCTTCTAGCTAATTATAACTAAGTTTCCAGTCCTGAGGAAATGCACTCTGGTATGCTGAAGGGGTTTGCTGAAGAACTGTTGAGACCTTTGTCAATTATCTTTGAGGACCCCTAGAGAATTTGGAAGGTGCTACAAAATTCAGCAAATGTGTGTCCTTTTATTTTCTGACAAAAAGAGAGAGAGAGAGAAGTGAGGGAAAAAAACCAATTTAAACATCCATTATCTCATACTAATATTCTCCCATATATTTACACTGTAAAGACATACAAAAAAGCAGTGACATAAACAGAGGAGGCAGCAGGACAATTTCAGGAGACCTGGTAATTGTATACAGAACACGATTGTCAACCAGTGCAAATATATTAACATTGATGTGATGTGATGTTAACATATATACAGTGTACATGTTAGCAGCATAGATCCTGCATTTGACACAAAATGTTTTTTGGGATCCTTTTATAGATACACAAGGAAGCTAGATAGCAAGAGAAGGAAGTCACAACTGCATAGTGTAGTAGTCATCCTATCACTGCCCACAATTTAAGCATTCATGTTTTGACTGAGACTTATCCAAAGTTGTTCTATTACACTGAGCAAGGCTGCACAACCTGAAACCTCAGAGTTTTAGGCGTAGCTCTGAATATCTCAAAAATTGTTATGAAACTCTAATTTTTAATACACGTTGCAAATGCAAAACAATACTATTAGCAGCACTATTTAATTTAATTAAATATAAATGAAATTAAAGCACTGCCTGTTTGGAGTAGCATACCATTTAAGGACAAAGTATGGCCTCTGGAACAGAAAAGATCTGCATTCTGGGCTTGACATAAGAAAATGCTTCCTTACGGCAAACGCATGGAGGAATAGCATTCCAACCACCTCTGCAGCTGAATAAATAGAAAGGCGATGAGGGGAAGAAAAAGGAGGGAATTGCCTTTCACCACCATCTGTGAAAAAAAACTGTTCATTAGTGAAGTCTGTGCCTGCTAGATGTAATACTAAAGCACTGCATATTTATATGCTACATATTAGAGTAATTATTTCAGAACAAGTTACTAGAATAAACTGAATCCATTGTCCGAGATATTCAAACTATGCTGCTCTAACATAGTGCAAAAGCAATTAGCTCATAAATAGTTTATAATTCATTTATATTACAGACCTTAGAAACATATCAAATAAATTAAAATATATGTATTTCAAAGCACATGCAATAGTAAATATTAAGCACTGTTGAGAATTATTATATGATATTATATAGACAAAATATATAAGTGCAATAGATAGAAAGACAATCTTATTAGAGTTCAATGTCTTTGGTTATAGGATTATTTATTTTTCAGAAATGTTCAGTCTCTCATCTTTCTTCTATTGGAATCTTACAGTAAATGAGATTCATTTGTTGCAGCCAGATTGGGGGACATGCCCAAGATGGGCATGGCCAGCTTGACATCACTCATGTCGGGGGCACCTATGGTGGCTCGAGAGCGCTGTCAGCAAAAACAGGCACCTGAGCTCCATTTTTGGCTGCCATGATCTCCTATAAAAGCAAAGGACTGCCCTGAAGTTCTTCTGCACAGTAAAAATGGGCTCCCAATCTCTATTTTCAGCTGCCACAGCCCTCCTGAGCTGTTTTCACTGGCAGAGGGTTGTCAGAGGCTCTGCCAGCCAAAAATGGAGTTCAGAAGCCTATTTTCGCTGGCAGTAGCACTGCAGGGCAGTCCTTTGCTGTTTCCATGGTGGCCCTGTGGGCCAGATCTAAATATCCTGTGGGCTAGATCCAGCCCCCATCCTTGATTTTGACACCCCTGATATAACGCAATGATAGTGATGTATTTTTTAAATAAATGAACATGTAAATAATTGTTTCAAGGATATTTAAAAAAAACACAAGGATTTTTTATTATTTGTAGCATAAGAAATAATAAAAGTATTTGTGTTATTCAAAATATTGTAATTATTCAAACATAAAAGATTATTATAACGTTATTTAGAGTTTGATGATGATGATGAGCAGAGTCAAATTAGACATGTTTTAATTTTTTTGACTTGTTCAAGCCCAAAAGTTCACCATCACTGATCCAGAGAATGTTAAAAATTTGAATTCAAAATAATTAGTTTTATAGGTAGGACTTGAGTAGTGATGAGTGGCTAATAGAGATTATTAACAGTGGCTTCTCTTCCATAACACAACATTGTTCGGAATCCAATAATCCTCCTTGTTTAGTCATTCCAAAGCTGATGTTTGAAATGTCCTTGAGAAAACAAGCTGCAACACTATTTTTGGACAACACTACATAATTTACAAATGGACTGTAACTCATTATTATTATTCATTTAACTATAATGCAGCCATATGCTCAATAAATAACTATAACACATTTCATAATTGACAATTGAATGTGCAAATCATTCCAATGAACAGCATTTTACAGAATTGTTTTTGGAGTTTAAATTAAAACATGATTATTTTATTATTCAACAACAATAACAATGCCCTGAAGATATTTTGAACTACCACCTCCTTATAGGTCTGTGCTAGCTATCTTTCAAGAAATTTGAACATAAATATACACTTCTAGTGTATATTTACTTCTAGTGTATATTTGTGTTGACCCATTAAATGATGGACTTAACAAGTGATGTTCATGCACTATTAAGCATGCTATGGCTTTGGTATAGCACAATATGCACCTTCTTTCATTGGAAGGCAGATGGCAAAGGTGTTCATTCAGTGAAAAGTCTTAGTGTCCATGGTAGACATTAAATGGTTTCATTTTATTATTGTTCAGCTGTTTTATTGTTTTTGCTGGGGGCATGCCATTCCATCATTTCCTATAAATAAATAGTTTATCAAATGTCATAAAAGTAACAAACTGTTCTTTTCTAGTTCTAGAACCAGTGAGAAACTTTCAGTTGTATTATGAACTTGGGAGCAGTAATATTTTCATTCCCTATCCTAGTACTTATTTTTGAAAGGTAAGTATAGATTATCAGGTGCACTATTCTTTGTCTTTACAATAGTTCTTTCAGATAAGTATCAAATGGCAATAACAATGATCATTTGTGCATAACAACTCTGGTGTCTTATGATTTCCTGTGACATTAAACACAGATGGACTGCCCCTCTCCCTAGTTCTAAAACATGGTACATTTTATACTCTAGGAAAAATATTGTGTAGGTTATCTACAGGACAGATAGCGAAAATTTCCTTACTAACTTCCTATTCAACAAAAACCTCTAAACAAATATTAATTCATTCACATAAAGAGATTTTCTGCAAGCTCTTTTTATTGCAATTTAGCATAAATGCTTCAGCAACTTTCATCATCATCATCATCATCATCTAATTCTAAATAACGTTATAATAATCTTTTGTTTGAATAATTACAATATTTTGAATAAGACAAATACTTTTATTATTTCTTATGCTACAAATAATAAAAAATCCTTATGTTTTTTTAAAAATGTTGAAATAATAAAAAAGAAAAGTACTTTTAATAGTTTAAAGACATATTTTTTTGCCCTTTCATTTTTGCCCTTGACCAAGAATAGGATATCAACATTTGAGAAGATAATGTAATGCAAGACCATGGGTATTTTTAAGCATGCTACTCTGTGAAAAAAAAATTAATTGTTTTTCTAATCTATGAATTAAAAATGGAAAGCCACTGTTACTTAAAATTAACCTTACTGTTCAATGAATACATATATTTAAAAAATGGGGGTGGGAGAGAAACTCTCTGCTTTTATTATGAATTCAAGAGAAAGAAAGAAAGAAAAAAGACATTGCATACTTGGAACAATTTATTTTTGTGCTTGAAAACTTCAGAATAATTTGATTTCTCTATTAAAAAGTTTAATTTTAACCCCATATAAATATAATGTTTGTCTCAAAGATGTAGATTCTATCCATTTAGTACTCTATCACTGACCCTTTCTTTCCTTATTTGCTCTTTTTTTTCAGGTTTCTTATATTCCCCACTTCTTTATTCTCTTAACCATTTTCATGGCAGAATCAGGTCACTGCGTTGGAGTTATGCCAACATGCCTATTCCTAGTAAGCAATGTGACTAATACAGCTTAAGGTTCCTCTATGGTATCCTAACTACTGTATATTGCAACAAAATCTGTTTCTCTCTCTCTTCTTCTGTCATTTCCCATACCATTAGAGTTGTTTTGTTATAAAAAGATTGTTAAATCATTTTAAAATACAAAAGAATAATTTTAATTAAAAATAAGTTAAAATTTTAAATTATGTAAAGTTTCTTCAAATGAATTTATATCTACTGCTAATTTTGAGAAATATTCAAATTCCACATTTTAAAAAAAAAACAAGCATACTCCAATCTCTCTAAAGTATGCAACCAGGTCTTCCATAATGTCCTAAATGATATAAAAGTGGGACCCATATGAATCTCTAGGGACAGATCATACCAGAGAGCAGAAACTGCAACAGTAGGCACATTGCCTGAATCTTTAATTGACAGGATCCAGAACATACTTACAACGATAGCACCAAACCAGATAGGCAGAAACAAGTATTCCCTCAGATAATCAGGTCCGTGCCACAAAAGACTTTAAAGTTAGAACCTTGAGTTGCACCTCAAGCCATATAAATAAATGCAAGTGTATCTATCTATAAATCTTTATTCCTGACTAGGGTTCAGTGCAGTCCTCTGGGCTGAAAAAGTTGCTCAGGCTTACTTCTAAGAAAGAAAACTCACTTGTATGCTGACTTGCAGGTGGAGTTTCTAAAGAAAGCTTAAAGAATTGGGTCACGCGAAATTCAGAGATTACTGATTGAGTCCCAAGTTTTCCTTACCAAAGAAATTTTTCCCCTCTCCATCATGTGTCTGTCATCCTGCCACTTACAGTTACCAGCGCTTGCAGTGGTGTATATTATACAACTGAGAGTTCAAGGTTCATGCTTAGATGCAAAGACTCTGGTAAATCAGATTCCTCTTTGAAAGATAATTTTTTCTGGCTCCGGCTCTATCTTGTGGGATGCAAACTCCTCTATTTGCTTAGCTCCTTAAAAAAAATGCCAACAAGCAATTTATTTCTTCTTTCTTAATATGCATTGTTGCTCTTGTTATATTGCATCTGTAGTACTAATCAAGGTCATGGCATTTTCTCCCAAACACTAAAATATTGATCCTTGGCTCAATATTTGTTTTAACTGAACCAGCTTAGAACTCATTAAATATCAATAGAATGAAAAATGGAAAACAGCAAGCAAAAGTTCTTTAGAGTCTCTCATCATCTTTAAAGAGGGAGTACCATTCGAATATTAACCAAGGTGGGCTGCAAATAAATTACTAAGCTTTATTTAAAAATGATGGGAAAGTTTTCACATAAGAGCAACATATGTCATCTCATTAAGCAAAACAGTGAAAAGGCTGATGGAGACTATTGTTGCCTTCTCCCTATAAAGAATCTGTCCTGTGACTGCTGGAGTCATGGTAGCCATGAGTTCTAGCATATTCTTGGCACTACTTGATCATCAACCTGAAGTTGTTGAAAAGGAGCCTTTTCTAATTTGAATGTTTTAAAATTCTAAATTTATTGACTCCTTGATTTTATAGCGATAGCACTTATATACTATTTCAAAGTTCTTTATAGCACCCTCTAAGTAGTTTACAAAGTCAGCATATTCCCCCAAAGCAATCTGGGTCCTCATTTTGCCTACTTCAGAAGGTTGAGTCAACCTTGAGCTGGTCAGGATCAAACTCCAGGCTGTGAGCAGAATTAGCCTGCAATACTACATTCTAACCACTGCACCACAAATGACAATTATATGCTATCAATTTTGGCAAAGTTCAAGGAAGGCAGTGGACATAGTAACCTGCCGTTTACTTTTTCCCATCACAAGAATCCAGTCAGGTAAATTAGGCTAGGAATTATTGTTTTGATTTCCTAGATAACATCACATCCTGTCCAGAAAGTTGGAAGACTGAGTTATAACCCTGTGGCTTCTCCTGCTATGGATCAACATTATATGCATAAAGGGCAATAGGCATATATTTATCCTCAGCAAATTCTGAAAAGAAAACCCATGAAAATTAAGACGCCCCAAAATAAATATGTTGGTCACATTATTTTTAATATTCGATATAGCTATTTTAACCCAATTGCCTATTTCTAATTCAACATAGTTCCTATAATTTGATAAACATTTAAATTAGACTGTTATAACTGCAGCCTAATAAATGTGAGTAATTATGGATAAATATTATGGATAAATTATGGATAAATATCAACTATAATTATCAGGTAGTATCAGGTGATGGAAAATATTGTAATGTTCTTATTAGACTGGGTGATTTGGGGTTAAATAAACAATCTGAACTCAATAAAGAAGTTTTCTGTCTGCATTCTTGTTATACCTGCAATTGATAAAAAACAACAACCCAGAATTCAGTTCTTGATATTCTGTAATTTCTTGAGTTACTTTGGATTAAAAACTTTGAGAGCATTTATATGAATAGAACAAAACATCCCTGCTGTCAAAATATGTTTATTGTGTTATTAATGAATGGGAATATCTCAGATAAGGACTGTATTTTATCATACAAAATATATTGCAATGGTAAGTTTATTTACAACTAGCAATTTACAGTAAAAATGAAGACAAAGAAACCAAGTGTCAGTCTGCGCTCCTTTTAAATCCCAAGAAAGTAAAACTCAGACTCAATGGTGTGGAGCAAAGTTAATCTTTTACTGGGAAATGAAATGGTAGCTACAAAGCAATTCTGAAACTGAGAAATTGGTGGGTAAATCCATATATAAAGACTTAGGTTTGTTCCCACCCCCCGAAGTGATTCTTCCAACCAAAAGTTCTGAATAATCTCATGTGATGATCTCCAGATGGTGATGAAGGGTCTTGTTAAATGACTTGACATATTTTGATAAAAAAAAGGACAGAAGATAGCCAGGAAATGGAAAGCCAAAGAAAAGAATCCCCCCTCCCTTTTCTAACCCAGGAAGGAATGCAAACACTTTTTCTTTAACAAGATTCCCCCCTCCCACCTTTGTCATGACAGCCCAGAGAAATAGCAGGGAAACAACAGAGGAAGATATGTTGA
>BHEV01016566.1:0-17918 GCA_004319985.1 Emydocephalus ijimae | reverse complement strand
GCGTCGCTGGTGGAGGAATGGCCGATGATGACAGTCTGGTGCGTTTCCTCCCTCTGTCTCGTCTCTCGGAGTCGCCTGTTCTGCCCTTCTCGGCTCCAGTGGTTCTCTGTCTGCCTATCTCGGGTCCTGGTGGGGGTGTTGTCTCTCCGTTGGGGGCTGGCATCTTGTCGCCGTGGGCTGTAGCGCTTCTTATTCTGGCACACCTTGGCGATGTACCCCCGTTTCTCGCAATGCCTGCAAATGGCTTCGAGAAAATGACAGTCTGCTCGGGGGTGATCGCCGCCACAGCCGGCACACTGGAATCTTGACTTACAACCCCATGGTTCCCACTGCTCCCGCGCTGACGGGAGCCAGTGGATCTCCTCCTCCTCGTCTTCGGTCTCTGAGAAGGAGTCGATGTCGCCGTGGTGTGTGGTTGTGTGCTCTGTCACGGGCCTCCTCTCGGGGGTCGATGTGGCCTCTCCGGTCGCCGCTCGCGGCATGATGCTCGATTGTCGCATCCGGGCCACGGATTTCTTGGCCGCTTCCGCTGCAGCGGCTTCGGTGAGGGCATCGGCGAGGGAGATGTCTCCCTTTGCCATGATGCGGCTCTGGAGGATGGGGTCTCAGAGTCCCAAAACAACGCGGTCTCGCAGGGCCTCATCCAGGTCGTGAACTCGCAGAGGCCCCCCAGGTCCCGTAGTGCCGCTATGAAGTTGGCCAGCCCTTCGCCCTCACGTTGATCCCGCCGGTAGAATTCGTGCCGCCAGATGAGGATGGGCACAACGGGGGCATAGTGGTTCTGCAGCAGGGGCTCGAGATCGTCCCACTCCATCGTCTTTACGTCCATCGGTTTGGCCAAGGCTTTAGCCATTTTGAAGACTGCGGGCCCACAGTGTGTGAGGAACACGGCTCGTTTCTTGTGGCCGTTGGCATCCTTGAGGTTGCTACTCTCGAGGAACATTTGGAACCTATCAGAATAGGATTCCCAGTCCTCAGTAGCAGGGTTGAAGGGAGCGGGTGGCGAGTTGATTCCGGCCATGTTGCTGGTGGCTGCGTGCGGCCTCACCACGTGCTGGGTGGTCTCTTTGTCTCACGATCCCACCTTTGTCGCCAGTGTTAGATCGGAGGCGGATCGGTTCGACAGAGACGCGAGACCATTCTGTGAGTTCAGCTCTTTATTAAGTTAGGTAAATGGTCTGAACATGCGAGCCGCGGCAGCCCTTCATATAGTGCTGGCTCGTGGCTCGGTAGCCAATGACAGCGCTTTGAATCTCCCGCGATCGGCACAGCCAATCGCGGTAGATTCTTAGCGCTCCAATCACAGCTGACCTGTTGACCAATCAGGTCTTCGCTGGTCCGGACCAATCGGGTACGAGGGTTTCCAAGTATGCTAATACTGTACACAACACATCTGGGAAACATCAGTTGGGGGGTAAATACTCTAACCAATGATCTTATCCCAAACTGTTATGTTCGGTGCGTGGTGCAAGAAGCGGAGACGAGTCGACGAACAGTGAACTTCAACTCTTTATTTAACATGGTGCAACAGATCTTTCAACGGCTTCAACAGCCCCCTTTATATAGGCAAGCANTGGCTCGGTAGCCAATGACAGCGCTTTGAATCTCCCGCGATCGGCACAGCCAATCGCGGTAGATTCTTAGCGCTCCAATCACAGCTGACCTGTTGACCAATCAGGTCTTCGCTGGTCCGGACCAATCGGGTACGAGGGTTTCCAAGTATGCTAATACTGTACACAACACATCTGGGAAACATCAGTTGGGGGGTAAATACTCTAACCAATGATCTTATCCCAAACTGTTATGTTCGGTGCGTGGTGCAAGAAGCGGAGACGAGTCGACGAACAGTGAACTTCAACTCTTTATTTAACATGGTGCAACAGATCTTTCAACGGCTTCAACAGCCCCCTTTATATAGGCAAGCACTTGGGTATTTAGCCAATGAAAACACAGGAACATTAGCTCTTTTTAACCAATGAGAAGGGCTTGTTAATAGCCAATCAGATTCTCCTGAACGGACCAATCCGATATCGCTATTATCGGCCAATCAGAAGTGCAGGGCCAGAACCCTGCACTTTGCTTTAAGGTTTCAACAAACTTTATTCAAGCACTTTTATTAATTCACAACACAAACTATTACATTATTTCTTATTAATTTAACTAAAAGGCCAAGGCCTTAATGGAGGATAAGAGGGATAAGAAAGAACTATTAAAATTATTTTAAAAAATATCAATAGTACCAGAGGTGGTATTCAGCAGGTTCTGACCAGTTCTGGAGAACCGGTAGCGGAAATTTTGAGTAATTCGGCAAATCCCACTTCTGACTGGCCCTGCCCCCATCTATTCTCTGCCTCCCGAGTCCCAGCTAATTTCATTGCCCTGCGCAGGAGAACAGAACTGCAAAGCAGGTTAGTGGGGTTGGGAGGGAATGGGGATTCTGCAGTATCCTTCCCCTGCCACTCCCATCAAGCCACGCCCACCAAGCCATGCCATGCCCACAAAGCCACACCCACAGAACCAGTCATAAAAAACTTTGAATCCCAGCACTGAATAGCACTTAGACTTGTACTTAGACTTTTACAGTGCTTTTACAGCCCTCTCTAAGTGGTTTATAGAGTCAGCATATTTCCCCCAACAATCTGGGACCTCATTTTACTAAAGGATAGAAGGCTGAGTCACTGAGGCAGTGAGATTCCAACTGCCAAATTGCAGTCAGCCGGCAGTCAGCAGAAATAGCCTGCAGTACTGCATTCTGACCATTGCTCCTGTTCTGTATTGTTCATTTACATTCTTGTAAATACCGCGCCCTGATTGGCCAGGGTGCACAGCAACCGGATTGGCTGAGCCAGCTGCACTGATTGGCCCGCCACGAATCCCTGCGATTGGTGGAAACTGATCGCAGGAGATTCAAAGCGGTGCCATTGGCCGCAACCGGCACAGCCGGCTCAATATAAGCCACAGCCGATCCGCAGGACCCCGAGTCGATCTCGGGACTAATAAAGAGCTGAAAACTAGTCACTGACTCCCAAGCCTTCTTCCGAGCGCCTACACAACACTGGCGATGAGGGTGGGATCGCAGAACTGATACCCACCGAGCGCATGGCACCGAGATGAGGGAAACCAACGAGATGGCTGGCATCGCGCCGCCCGCACCCTTTAACCAGGCTACTGAAGATTGGGAATTGTACATTGATCAGTTCCTGATGTTCTTGGAGAGTAGCAACCTCAAGGACGCAAATGGGCAGAAAAAAAGGGCCGTATTCCTGACACACTGCGGGCCCGCAGTGTTTAAGATGGCAAAGGCCCTCGCGAAACCAGAAGATGTTAAAGCGATGGAGCCTCTGTTGCGAAGCCACTATGCCCCCACTGTGCTCACCCTCATCAGACGGCACGATTTCTACCGGCGCGACCAGCGAGAGGGTGAGAGCATCAGCGATTTTGTCACTGACCTGCGAAATCTGGGGGGCATGTGCGGCTTCACAGACATGGACGAGGCATTACGAGATTGCGTCGTCCTCGGGCTCAGTGACCCTGTCCTACAAAGCCAGTTGATGGCAAAAGGCGACATCTCCCTCACCGATGCCCTCGCTGAAGCTACCGCAGCCAAGGCAACCCAGAAATCAACGGCCTGAATGCGGAGACAAGACGCAGGGGACCGAGCCACAACTGCCGAGATGAGCACAGCAGCTGAGACACAGCCAGAAGCAAGCCGATGAGCAACCACCACCACCCACCATGGCGACCTCAATTCCCCCTCTGACACCACAGACAAGGAGGAGGACATCCACCAACTCCAGACAGAACGAGACCGGTGCGAGCGGCGGAGTCATAAGTCGGGGTTACAATGCGCCGGGTGTGGGGGTGACCATCCTCGATCGGAGTACTGATTTTTCGACGCGATCTGCCACCAATGTGACAAGAGAGGCCACATCGCCTGAGTCTGCTGACTCAAAAGAGCCTGAAGCCCCCGACGACGAGACAGCAGCGGCCGGAGATGAGACGGTACCCCCCGCCCCAGAATGAGGGACCGCCAATCCGAGGGCCATTGGAACTGGGACGGATGAGGCCAACGTAACGGCGAGAACCGACAGAGAGAGGAGACCCACCAGACGGTCATCATCAGCCATTCATCTAGCTGGGACGCCCGCAAGGTACACGTGGAAGTGGGCATCGAGGGCAAGCCATGCAAGATGGAGGTGGACTCCGGGTCCTACCTCTCCATGGTTGCGTGGCGGGAAATCAAGCACCTGGTGCCCACCATCCACAAAAGGGGCCTGGAAAGCCAGAAGCTAATCCTAAAGGACTACCAAGGGAACCGCATCCCCATAGTCGGAACCAGACATTTTGAAATCACATTCAAGGGGTGTACAGCAAGGCTTCCCCTGACAATTGTGGACAGAGACCGACCCAGCCTTTTGGGACTTCAGTGGTTCGCGCTGCTCGGGATTGAGGTAACCGGCATCGACCATGTCGCAGAGGTAGACCGGGAGGCAGCCACCACGAAAGGCCTGGCTCCTTCCAGGCGGTTCCATCAATGAGGCAGAGAGCAACACAGAACCCGACCAAACCGCCCGAGGGACAGGCATCAACTAACCTGCGCAGGTCCAGTAGGCAAGTACGGAGCCCCACCAACTTACGGGACTATGTCACGTAGGACCATACCAAGAGGGGAGGGGTGTTCTGTATTGTTCATTTACATTCTTTTAAATACCGCGCCCTGATTGGCCAGGGTGCACAGCAACCGGATTGGCTGAGCGAGCCACACTGATTGGCCCGCTGCGAATCCCCACGATTGGTGGAAACCGATCGCGGGAGATTCAAAGCGGTGCCATTGGCCACGGCCGGCGTGGCCAGCTCGATATAAGCCGCAGCCGATCCGCAGGACCCCGAGTCGATCTCGGGACTAATAAAGAGCTGAAAACTAGTCACTGACTCCTGAGCCTTCTTCCGAGCGCCTACACAACAGCTCCACCAAGGCTTTTTGGTTAAAAGGTTAACCAAACCAGTTTTACTAGCCAGATCAAAATCTGAAGGTCATTATTATCATTCACAAAGGACATAATCCGCAGAATAAAAAGCAACAGATTTCCTTTACATTCAAGTCTTGGCCTATCTACCACCAGTGTCTGTTCGTTGATTAAATAATAAATAGTGGAACGTCTCTAGAAAAGAGAAAAGGGTTCTAGTAATTCAAAATGTCTAGACCAGTGGTAGTCAACCTGGTCCCTACTGCCCACTAGTGGGCATTCCAACTTTCATGGTGGGCGGATGGGGTTTTGTCCCCTACTTTATCACCATTACTGTGGAACCGGTAGGCGGTTAGAGAATTTTACTACTAACAGAGATACAAAAGTGGGCAGTAGGTATAAAAAGGTTGACTACCCCTGGTCTAGACTCTGTTAGCAGAGAACAATTCTTAGAGAGCACAACTTTGCATTAACTCAAAAGACAATTTGTACAGTATAACCTTGGTTGTATTCTTAAAGGGAAGCTTGCAGGGAAATGAGAGACACAAAGTGAGACAAAGAAGGCATTGGGGAAGATGTCAACCTGTTCTCCAAAGCACCTGAAGGCAGGGCAAGAATCAATGGATGGAAACTAATCCAAGGAGAGAACCAACTTAGAATTAAGGAGAAATGTCCTGACAATTAGAACAATTAATCAGTGGAACTACTTGCCTCCAGAAATTGTGAATGCTCCAACACTGGAGATTTTAAAGAAAAGTTTGGACAACCATTTGTCTGAAGTGATGTAGGGTTTCCTGCCTAAGCAGGGGGTTGGACTAGAAGACCTCCATGTCCCTTCCAACTCTGTTATTCTGTTATTCTATTATGCACAGGTGTTAAACTTGATCATATCATGTGACATATTATGACATTTTTTGCCTTTGTGGAGCCGGGGGTGGGCATGGCCTGCACGTAACACATCCAGCCCAAGGGCCGCCATGTTTGACACCCCTGCTATCATGTGACATTGTCCTTCTCTGGCAGGCTTTCAGAAATGGAGTGACAAAATAGAAACAAAGAAGAAACAAGTTATACTATTTGGGCTGCAAAATCCCAAATCACAACTAACTGATAGCAAAGTGATGTGCCAGTACTACTCCTCTGTTGTCACTAGTTGCCCAGATTTTTGCAACCCGGCTATGATAATCCTTTGATGGTCTAGTGTTATTAGAAATTAAGGAGCTGGTGAAAATCACTTGGATGCAGGCTACTAGTAAGCACAGCTGCACCCAAGGCTGTTACCAGAAGAGAAAGTGTGTGTTTGTTTGCTTGTTTGATATAGCCATTAATTTTTCGTGGATATTTTTAAGAACAGCTGCTATAGTTGATGGGGCAAACCCTATAGTAGGTTGTGCATATGCAAAGGTAAATATCTGAGGAAATTCCCCTTGCTTAGAGATGTATAAATGACCAAATATGTATAAACCAAGGCAACTGCACTGTTTGAAATTGACTGTGTTATAACATTTGCTTGTATGTGTATTTGGGGAGTTTCACCTGGAAACATTAGTTAACATGTTCTTGTGTGTTGGACCAAAAGACTGCAGCAATGGTGGGATTCAAATTTTTTTACTACCAGTTCTGTGGGCGTGGCTTGATGGGCGTAGCACGGGAAGGATGCTGTAATATCTCCAGTCAGAGGTGGCATTTGCCGGTTCTCCGAACTACTCAAAATTTCCACTCCTGGTTCTCCAGAACTGGTCAGAACCTGCTGAAGACCACCTCTAGACTATAGGCTTCTCATACATTTTGGAGACTTCTTATTCCATGCCCTGAGTGAAAGTAGCAGTATTTCTCAGTGTTGGCAACATTAAGATGTCTGTATTTCAATTTCCAGAATTCCCAACCAGCAATAACTGAGCAACTTTTTCAAGAGGAAAAACGTTTGTTGGGATCATAGCTCTGCTCATAGGAACCAAAAGATTCCCCCCCTCCTACATTTGGCTAAATGCACCCAACATGAGGAGGAGATGAAATAATTTTATTTCTTCAAGATCTCCATCAACCTAGGGTACGACAATAATTACTGCTTGTTGTTCTTAGCACCACAGCAGCAGCTAATATAATAAAAATCTATCTGTTTTTGAGAAACTAGAGAATGAAAATAGTTTGTATTTATGTATGTAATGTGGCTGCCCAACTCAAAATACATGACTCAGTGTGGTTAATACAACACTTTAAAAGAGAATAAAAACAATATAGCAAAATTATAAATATAATGGCCTTCCCCACATTTCTAGGTCTCCGTGCTCAATGACAAAACTAGGTCTTCAAGGCCTTAAAAATGGCCAGCAGAGGATATGATGCTCCAGAGGGCAGGTACCACAATAGAAAAGACTGTCTTCCTGGACCCTGCCAGATGGCATGGAGGGGACCTAGAGCATGTCTCTTCTGTCAGAAGTAATAGGATGGGTAGATACAAACAAAGAGAGACAGTCCCATAAATATGACAAAGGCTTGTTTCTTCACTATTATCTTGTTGTTCCTTTGCTACTACACAATAAGATTTTCAGAAATCAATGGAAAAACAGTGGCACAGTCTTGCAAGGATTTTTTTTAGCAAAATAAAAGCATTTGGTAGCCCCTTAGATAGCAGGAAGACTGCTATCATGCCACCCCCAATCCTTCTTTTCATTAAACTATACCTACCCTATTCCTGCAACTGTTCTTCCTGTATTTTAGCTTACAGTCCCCTAACCATCTTTGTTGCCGGTCTCTGTACTCTTTCTAGAATCTCAACAACTTTTTTATATCATAGTAACCAAAACTGGATGGAATATTCCAAGTCTGGTTTTACCAAGACATTATAAAGTAATAGTAATATTTCCCGTCATTTTGATTCTGTCCCTCGATTAATGCATTGGCTTTTTTTGGTGGCTGCCACACATTTCTGGCTCATATTTAAATAGTTGTCCCCTAAGATTCCTACAGTAGACCCCCCTCACAGTTACTGCTATTGAGCCAGGTACCATTAAGTTATATCTGCACCTTTGGTTTTTCTTTCTTTAAGTATAAAACCTTACTTTTCTCACCACTGAATTTCATTTGGTTGGGTAGGGCCAGGGGTGGGATTCTACCAGTTCGCACCTATTCGCTAGAACTGTTTGTTAGCATTCTAAGCAGTTCAGAGAACTGGTTGTTGGAAGTAATTACTGACCTAATTGTGTAAGGAAGGCAGGAAGGAAACATTCTGGTGTTGCTTACAGAAACTGCCTCTTTAACTCTTATTACATTCTTGGCAGGACTAGACTTCCTATCACTGGAACTTCTCTGAAGTTTTTTCCCCCTCCTTTGCTGGTACTTTGCTTGTGTGGAGTGACCATTCAAAGTTACAATGGCACTGAAAAAAGTGACATGACCATTTTTCAACTTAACTGTTGCAGCATCCCCACAGTCATGAGAGGCCAGGGGAGGAGATGCGTGCCTCAATGTGAGTGATATTCAGTTGGCCACACCCAGCCAATAACATCACCACCAAGCCACGCCCACCAACTAAGCCATGCCCACAGAACCGGTTGTTAAAAAATTTGAATCCCACCCCTGATGGGAGGCGTTTGAAATGTCAAAGGAAAAGGAGTGCTGAGCAGGTGGGAGGGAGAGATCCCTGGACAGGCAGAGGGACCCATTCAGTCCTGCTGGCCAGCTCACCCTCCATGACAAAAGGCAGCCTGGATTGGGAAAGATAGTTGCATCTGTTAGGCAGCATCCATGACTTCTTTGGGGGAAGGGCTGCAGTCACTGCCAAAGAGGTGAAAGGAAGAAGTAATCACTCTGTCAATTCGAACGGGTGTCACACGGACACGAATTTAGTGTTGCCAATTTAGCTGAACAGCACTTTTGGTAACATTTATTGGAAATGTTACCATCTGTGAGACACTATGCAAAACATAACTTGGTTGTGGGTGCGTGCGTGAGCGCATGCTTTAATCAGTTGAAATCTGGCATTGCATGTCTTCTGACTGAGCTACTTTCTTCTGATATACGTTTGCAAAGATTTCACAGTTCTTTTCTCAGTTCTTTCATCTCCTGCACAGCCAACCACAAGCAGCCTGTTGAAAGTTGGCCTTTAGAAATGTGGACTCCAAACTCCCAGTGGCAAATTATGTGGCTATATAATTTTTTTTATTAGTTGGATTAGAACAGTGGTGCGGTGATTAAAGTGATTAAATGAGTATCATTAAAAAATCCTCTTGCTTATGAAATTAGCACCAAAGTTAAATGTGTAATGCCCTCTTTGTCCATTTATTCATTTGTAACATTTATTTCCCCATCTTATATTGAACTCTTAATTTATCTATTAAGATAACTGATGTTAGCTATATTTACAAAAAGACCAGATAAGCTAAGGGTTGGGATCAGAGGTGATATTCATCCAGTTTTGACCAGTTCTGGAAAACTAGTAAAAGAAATTTTGAGTAATTTGGAGAACCGGCAAATACCACCCCTGACTGGAGATTTTACAGTATCATTCCCCTGCCATGCCCACCAAGTCATGCCCACAGAACCAGTGGTAAAAATTTTTGAAACACACCACTGGTTGGGATGCTATACAGCTAACTCTGTTAACACTTTTAGAGCATCTTTCCTGCCATAAGAATGCTAGTAATCTCCCAATTCATGAGATCAACCTTCCACAAGTTTGTTGAAAGTTGCATAAATCCTTTGGGAATGCAGCAATGCAGAACAAACAAGAAATAAACATGGTTCTCCAGACTCAGTGGGCCTTGCCTCAACTTGTCAAGGTTGGACACCCCTGGTGTAGAGTGTCTGTCTGATCTGACTTGGCAGAGGTAAGTTGAAAGCAAGGCCTAGAAAAGTGTTGCGGGATCTGATTGCTGCAGAATTACAGCTGATACATTAGACCCAATAAGGACTCCTGCCTTGGGCAGGGGGTTGGCATAGAATAGAATAGAATAGAATAGAATAGAATAGAATAGAATAGAATAGAATAGAATAGAATAGAATAGAATAGAATAGAATAGAATAGAATAGAATAGAATAGAATAGAATTCTTTATTGGTCAAGTGTGATTGGACACACAAGGAATTTGTCTTCAGTACATATGCTCTCAATGTTCATAAAAGAAAAGATACATTCGTCAAGAGTCAAGAATCATAAGGTACAACTCTTAATGATGGTCATAGGATACAATAAGCAATCAAATCACATTAGGAAACAGTCAATATAAATCATAAGGATACAAGCAACAAGAAGATATTAGAGGTCCCTTCCAGCCCCATGATTCCATGCTCTAGCTTGTCTATGCCCTTTTTTTGGAGTGCACAGACAAGCTCTGGAATTTATGCTAAAAGTTGTCTATGGAGATTCTCAGTCATCCAGATCATGGTTGCCCCACAGGTGCTTTTTCAAGAGGCAACTGAACTTTCTTGTTTGTCTTTGAAGATGTTTCACTTCTCATCCAAGAAGCTTCTTCAGCTCTGACTGGATGGTGGGGAATGGAACGATTTATATTCCTTGCAGACAGCTGTTCATTTGCATTCTTTTAGAGAGTCGTTGAGGCCACTTGGAGGTTTGTCTGTGTCTTTAAAAGTGTAAATGGGTGTGGAGCTTTCTTGGAACTGCTGAAAAGACTGTGAGCTGTGCTTTCTGCAGGGTGTTTTCTGCCCTGTGTCCCTTCACTGTTGAGCATAGGTGCAGGCTGTTGGGAATAAGTCTGTGTTGTCTGCATCTCAAACTAAAGCACAAATGATTCCTGTAGTCTGCAATTTTTCTGGAAATCCACTCATACTCCTGCATCATTCAAAGAGTGTTCATCCCAAAGTGCATTGCTAAACGTCTCCACAACACAGTCCTTTCAACAGTTCCAAACAGTTCACCTTTGAAGTGGGCACCATTCTAAATCTTGTTTTCAAGCTTATATTACTAGGAAGATGAAAGTGAAATATGACAAGTATCGTTCAATCTGATGTGAAAGAGATGATATGATTTAGCAATTTATCTAATTTTAATATTATATTGGGTTTATTGTATATTACAAGTGAAAGTAGATTTTTTTTCTTTCATAGCTTTGCAAAGTAGTTTTATAATTTATTGATTTAATCTTATTAACTTTTTAGCAAGTCAATGCTAGTATTTTATGTCTATGTTTTATGTTTTTCCTAATTTAATCAGAATGTTTAATGTATTTCTGCTTGATCTCTGTAATATCTATTATAAAACTGTATACAGTTCTGATCAGCAACAATCTGTGCTAGTATCTGACTCAAAACTTCTTTAAAATTATTTTCAAAATAAGATGAAAGTAAGTAAGATAGCTGCTTCTGACTCCTGACTCCTTTAGGAAGTAATCTGAATGCCTTCTGAGCTAGGAAGAATTGAGTGTTGCGCAAGTCCCAGCCCCAGATTTGTCACTAAAAGGATAGATGGATGGGTGGGTGGATGGGTGGGTGGGTGGGTGGGTGGATGGATGGATGGATGGATGGGTGGATGGATGCATGGATGGAGAGATAGAGAGATAGTCATTTGTCCTCTTGTCTCCTCACTTTGTTTCCACAGAGCTCAGAGAATGTAGTTCCACCCACAAATGAGAATAGTAATTTCTTCAGTTTGGTTGGTCTTCCCTCTCCCAGGATATTTATTATGAGCAAAAATGAAAAAGTCCAACATTTTACATCACTCTAGACTGATTAACCTGGCCTCTTGATGCTTAAAACTGAATATGTTTCCACAAGACATTTCAACATTTTTGCACAATAATAACCCTCCTGACACATCACAGAAATGAGGTGAACTCCAAAATAAAGCAAGGATAAGCAAATTGGTGCCCCATGGACATTTTAGATTTCAACTCCCTATAATTCCAAATAGTAAAGGAAATACCAAGTAGCTTTCTCCTGTGGTTGTGGATCTACTAAGCTAAGGCAACCTTTGGGACAGAGAGTTTACAGTAGAGTATTTGCACAGTATATGGTAGAGCATTTGCAGAATATAATTTTGACTATTATGCTTACATAGAGAGCCATTTAGATAATTGCTGCTTTTGGTCAGAAAATCACAGTTTTTGGTCAGAAATTGAAGCATTTACAATATGTTACAGGCTGATTTCTTCTTAAATGCACACAACAACATTGTCTCTCTGGAACACTGACTTAACTCTTGAACTATTCTTACATTATAATGTTTCCCCCTTAACTATCAATTGGAATCTGCTTTCCTGGAACTTCAACCCATTATCCTGTATCCTGCATTTGGGAATGATAGAAAACTGGTCTTGACCTTTTCATCACCAAGAAACTTTCAAGAATACTTTTCTGAACATCCTCCTACTATTAGATTGGGAGTAGGGGAGTTTCAGCCCATCCTGGGTATCAAGTTCACGTACATTTTATGGAACAGATCCTTAGCAAAAATTGAATACAGTAATGTGATTGATATGTTGATGCAGGTGGCCATCCCTGTCCAAATCTAAGTTATTACCAGTAAATATTTATGGCTTTTTAATTTCAGTGTTCCCAGTATGCATGTACTGTTGGGGTATCTGGTACATTAGCCATTGCAGAAACAAACAAAAAAAGTTAATTTTTCAGGTATTGTATTTTCCTAAGTCTAACAGCCTACAACTCATAATATAAATAATGCTGAGAATTTGACCTTGCTGGAAGTTGTGCCTTTTCTCTCACAATGCTATTTACCATTTCCATCTTGTATATATACATATACCTGCAGAATTAATGTAATACTTAACATATCATTCTTTATTATTTTGATTTCCGCAATAAAGAATAATTTCTGAACATCCACTTCAAATATACATTTAGTAACATTCTGTAAAAATAACCTTAAATCACAAGTGATCATTAAATAAATGTGCAATCTATAGTTAGAAATATACCCTTTTAATACCATGTAGAAAAATGGTAGACAGGATGGGATGGGGTGGAATGGGGTGGAATGAAACAGAACAGAACAGAACAGAATGTCTTCCTGGTCTGCTCTCAAGTTGCCATAGGCAGGAGGGGGGAAAACAGAACAGAACAAGTTTACTGGCAAAGTGTGAATGGACAGACATTGAATTTGTCTCCAGTGCATAAGGTCTCAGTTACATATAAACAATAAGGTAATATGGTATAATCATAAGATACCAATAGAAGATAGTAGAAAAGATGAAAAGGATAATAGGGTATAATGAGAATATAAATAATGAGAAGGGTAGGGATGAGAAAAGTGTTAAGAGAAGGCAATAACAATAGATTCAGCATTCCAAATAAAGTTAGAGTCAATCTAATATAATGCATTTTTCCTATTCAAGTAAAATATGAACAGCAATTGTTCTGCATAAGAAAATCTGAAAGAACATTTTATATCTCCTGATCAGTTATTACCAAGGAAACAAATTAAAGATTAACTTTGTGTATTTGTGGCAAACTAAGATCAATAAAAACTGATCCTTCACTGGAGATGGATGTTTTACTTTTCACCACAGTGCAATTATCATAGTTTCTGATGTTAATAGTCTAGCTCTAGCTGGCCAATCAGTTAATCATTTTCAAGCTAGAGGCAGTTCTGCTGTAGCTCTGAACTTAGATGTTGAAATAATTACTAGTTTTCAACTAAATGAACAGTGAAAAATAATTTAACT
Source organism: Emydocephalus ijimae (assembly GCA_004319985.1). Lineage (NCBI taxonomy): Eukaryota > Metazoa > Chordata > Lepidosauria > Squamata > Elapidae > Emydocephalus > Emydocephalus ijimae. The sequence goes on along the minus strand of BHEV01016566.1, from coordinate 4,313 downwards.
TCTGAGGGGTAGAATAAGACATCTATTGCTGAGCTTCCTGGGGGAAGAAGAATTGGCACTTTAAGAAATTGAAGAATTGGCACTTTAAGAAATATTGTTCAATGTGAAAGTAAGTGTCCAGTATTACTTTGTGCCAAGAATAATTTTCACCACATCACATGAAGTCATCTAGCAAATGCCAATGAAGTCAAACTCTGTTCACAGATGAACAAATAGTCCATGCACTTTTCCACAGGAACATACTTATGGAGATTTCACTGAAAAATCCATGTCTCTAGTCCTTGATAATCTGACGGATCTTAAAGTGATGGATCTAAGGCTTTCAGAGCCAATCTCATATACATTAGGTGGCCCTTCAAATAACTTCATCTCATATCATTTACACATTTAAAAGCTGTGTACCAGCACTTCAAATGCTAAAACCAACTAATCAGCAAGGTTGCACTATGCCCGAATAAGTGTAACAGAAAGAGAAAGAGAGATCCTTGAATGCAGATTGTACATTTATGGTTGTCTAGCACAAAGAAGTTGACTTCCTGAATTTTCCTACAGGATGTCAATAATGCAACATACTGGCATCTGAAGGGTCTATCTGCCTCCTAAAGTGGGAGGTCATTAAAAAAGAGAAAGAGAAGGAGGGGGGAAGAGAGAAAAGCTGAAAGGGTAAAGCAAAGGCCTAAAACATCTGTGCCTGCTGGACTATCTACCTGGCAATCTGATCTGAGGCATTGTCTCAGCTGCTTTATTGTGCAACTTCTTCAGTTCTTCACTTATGTTTTTGTAAATAACCACAATGTTACAAACACCCCCAGTGTTTGTACCTCTTCAATTAATCTGTAACTAACTAATCTACAACAGTTGGAGCCAGGATTGTTAAATTCTGCTAATGGAACTTCTTACTGTTCAATATACACTCCTTAGAGAGGAGCCCCAAACCCTGGGCCAGGGACTAGCACCGGCCCACGGCCCACCAGGAACTGGACTGTGCAAGCAAGCATGGCCCTATCCATACACATGCAGGATCCAGGTAGTGTGTGAAACCATGCTCCCCATCCCACTCCCAGTCTGTGAAAAACCAACCCTCCATAGAACTGGTTGAGGGCCACTGTCTTAGAGTAAGACACACTATGTCCAGTGGCTACTTTGGTTTATTAGGCTAAACTTCTAAATATACACAAATATTTTATTGAATCTAATAGGATTTTTGTTTCAACAATGGATCTGGAGATCCCAAATGCCTTTTATAGGTTTTGCTCCAGGATAGCAATAGCAAAAGCACTTAGACTTATATACCGCTTCACAGGACCTTACAGCCCCTCTCAAAGTGGTTTACAGAGTCAGCCTATTGCCTGCAACAATCTGGGTCTTCATTTTACTGATCTCAGAAAGATGAAAGGCTCAGTCAACTTTGAGCCGGTGAGAATCGAATTGCGGGATTGCTGGCAGCTCTAGTCTCACTCAGTTCCTCTTTTATCCCCACTTGCATTTTTCCCAACACCTGTTTGTTTTATAAATGTAAATTTTGCTCTCACTGAACTCTCTATCCCATGTCCTCATCTGGACTGTGCATTGACTTCAGTATTACATTGTTGGGAGAAGGAAAGATAAGCAATTTCTCTGGGTCTCTGAATAGGGAACTGTGCAATAATGAGGCAAAATAGAGATCCAAATACACCTAGTGTGATTGTTGTTGTGTATGTATATAAGTTATAAAGTGTGAGCTTGGAGTAAGTGCAGGGTTCTGGCCCTGCACTTCTGATTGGCTGTTAAGCGGCTGGACTGGATTGGCCCGTTCCGGGGAATCCGATTGGCCCTTAACAGAGAGTTCCTATTGGTTATAAAAGCTAGCGTTCCTAGCTTGTTATTGGTTAAAAGTTACAAGGGTTCCCTATATAAGGTGGGGTTTACTGCTGTTATACAGAGAAGTCACGATGTAAATAAAGAGCTGAAGTTCACCGTTCAGAGGCTTGTCTCCATTCATTCTGACCCATGCTCAATACTTAACACTGGCGACGAGGATGGGATTTGGAGACATCTGAACTGACGGAACCAGGAAGAAGCACCGAGCACGTGACAGACGGCGCCAACAACAGAATCATGTCCGGCGGCATCGTACCACCCGCTCCATTCGATCCGACGCAAGAGGGCTTGGAGTCCTACATGGATCGCTTCCAAATGTTCTTAGAAACGAACAACTTAAAGGACGCCACACCAGGAAAAAAACGGGCAGTGTTCCTAACGCATTGCGGTCCAACCGTATTTAAGATGGCTAAAGCACTAGCCAAACTCCGAGATGTGAAGGCCTTGAGTTGGGACGACCTCGAACCCATCCTGAGAGGCCAGTATGCTCCAACCGTGCCGATGTTCATGAGACGCCACGAGTTTTATCAAAGGAGCCAGCGAAAGGAAGAAAGCATGGCCAACTTCGTAGCAGACCTCCGAAATTTGGGAGGCCTCTGTGGATTCACCGATTTAGAAGAGGCACTGAGAGATCGAATAGTTCTGGGACTAGATTCACCAGGCCTTCAAAGCAAGCTGATGGCGAAAGGCGATGCCATCGCAGATGCTGCTGCGGCGGAAGCCACCAAGAAATCCGCTGCACAACTGCGCCATAACCGTACTCCAGCCCAAAAACAGACAAGCGACCTTTTATCCAAGTCAGAAGGGCATCTTTCAATGACCCACCACGAGGACCTCTCTTCGTCGTCAGACAGCGACGAAGAAGGGGTCCACCGGTTGCGGTCCGACCGGGACCATCGTCCGAAGTCCCTACGCCCTTGCGCTGGCTGTGGAGCCGACCATGCCAGGTCCGAATGCAAATTCCGCGACGCACTCTGCCACGAGTGCGGGAAACGAGGCCACATCGGGCGGGTCTGCCGCAGCTTGCCAGGACCCAGCCAGGCCTCGAAAGGGGCTAACTACCACCAATCGACAGGAAATCGTCCTGTAAGGCGGGCGCCAGTAAACCACTCCTACAGAAATCCAGCTTTGCAGAGAGAAGAGGCTCACCATACTATCACTATCGGTCACGCCTCAACCTGGGACACTAAGAAAATCTGAGTCACGGTAGCCATCGAAAACCAGTCTTGCCACATGGAGGTCGACTCAGGATCGTCCCTCTCGATGGTGTCTTGGAAGACACTCAAGCAACTCATCCCCACAATTCAACGCCAAGACCTCCGTTTCCAATGCCTCATCCTCAAGGACTACCAGGGGAATCAAATCCCTGTTGTCGGGTCCTGCCAAGTCCGAGTTTCCTTTAAGAAACACACAGCGTACTTACCTTTAACAATCATCGATAGGGATAGGCCTAGCCTACTGGGCCTCCAAAGGTTCGCGCTACTCGGCATTGAAGTGGCCGGCATAAACCGAGTCGGTGGCTGTGACTGGGAGGAAGACCTTATCTCTGAGTTCAGGGACGTCTTCGCGGACAGCTTAGGCGAGTACAAGGGGACCCTGATCTCATTTAGCTTAAATCCTAAAATAGCTCCCATTCGTTTGAAGCCCCGTCGAGTTCCGTTCGCCTTAAAACCGAAAATCGACGAACAACTCGACAAACTGATAGCTCAGGGGGTGTTGAAGCCCATCGATCACTCCCCTTGGGAAACCCCTATTGTAACACCCATTAAGCCAGACGGGTCAATCCGAATTTGTGGGGACTACTGGGCCACCTTGAACCACGCCCTGCAGCAGAACGCATATCCAGTTCCGGTGGTGCAGCACCTCCTCCATTCCCTGGGGGGCGGGAAAGTTTTTGCTAAATTGGATTTAGCTCAAGCATATCAGCAACTACCAGTAGATGAAAAAACGGCACAGGCCCAAACTATTGTGACGCACCGCGGTGCCTTTAAATGTACCCGGCTGCAATTCGGAGTTAGTGTAGCCCCGGGGATCTTCCAGAGCCTTATGGAAAGGTTATTACAAGGAATTAAGGGCGTGGTCCCCTATTTTGACGATGTATTAATTGCAGCCCTACNCAGTGTTGAATTTCTGGGGTACCTGATTGATAGCCAGGGCATTCACCCTACCGAGAGTAAATTAAAGGCGATCAAAAACGCACCCAGGCCACAAAACAAGGCCGATCTTCAGGCGTTCCTAGGCCTCATCAATTTCTATAATGTATTTTTACCGCACAAAGCAACTGTCGCTGAACCGTAACACCGATTATTAGATAAAAAAGCAATGTGGTTATGGGGTTACCGGGAAGAACAGGCCTTCCGAAATGTTAAAATACTGCTCACTTCTGACTCTGTACTCATGCAATATAACGAGACTTTGCCGTTAGTTATAACCTGCGATGCATCACCTTTTGG
>BHEV01016565.1:0-24493 GCA_004319985.1 Emydocephalus ijimae | reverse complement strand
AAAATGTTATGTAGAATGTACTAAGCAGAATCAGAATAGAAACTATGTATTATTTTAAGTGTTAAATTTGGGGGGAAAATAAAAAGCNTAAAAAGTTATAACCCGGGGTTAAGCTGCTTTCTAAAAAGAAGTTTTATGTTTTTATGTTATGTATTTTGTTTGCTTATGTTTGTTTATCGAGGGTTAATGATGTTGGATAAGAACATATGAAATAGTAATAATATGAAATATAGTAATATGAAATACATGAAAGTATAAGTTTAATGAATAAAATTGAACAGAAATAAAGGAAGAAACAGTAAGAAGTTGGAAAAGAGTAATGTACTTAAATGAGATGTTTTATTTGTTTTGTTAAGCAGTTTTTAGAAAAGATGTTTTATGTTCTTATGTTATATGTTTTGTTTGTCTTTGTATTGTCTTTGAAAATTAATAAAATTTGTTTAAAAAAAATATGAATATAAGAAAAGTATTGCATGTTTGTGGATTCAGAGAACATTTATGATGAAAGTGAAATGGCTTGAATTATGAAGAAAAAAATATGTTGATGGAAAATGGTAGAGCTATAGATTGCAAATAGCTACGAATTGTATGAAAGGATGGTTATTTAAATTGTATGGAAGGATGGTTTCTGAAAGTGGTAGAGCTATAAATGATGAAAATAAGGCATGAATATCTATGTTTATTGGAAACTTCTTGTAGACATTTTATGTGAAATAGAAAAAAAATGAGCTTATGATTTATGGTTTTGATGTTTACACAAAACAGATTATAGAAAAAGAGAATTATGCTGTAACCATAGAGCAAGAGGTAATTTTATAATTTCTAACTAGTTCTAAGTAGACTGGATGTTACTTCTTTAAATCTTTATTTCTTTTCTTCTTTCCTTTTTCTTTTTATATATTTTCCTTTCATGCACTTTTAGTATTTTCTTTGAGTTTTTTTCTTACTCATTAATTTGTATTAGTTTGCATGCTCCTTAAATATTGAGTAAAATATGATAATAAATTTAATTAAAATATTGCAAAATTTTAAAGAAAAAAACAAGAGTGAGAATAAATGCATACCTAGTGAATAAATCAACAAAGAGCAAGAATTGTAATGCCCCCTTGTTGTTCAGTGTATTGATGAATAAATAGATATAAATAGTGGTTGCTGCAGATGTGTGTTGATTGTAATATGAATTTATAATTTTATATATACTTTTGTAAGTAGATAATGCCAGCTTGTAGGCCTAAATGCAGAATGATTTGCAGAAAATGTTATGATGCAAAAAGCAGTGTAGACTTGAAAATTGCTGTGGTGAATCTCACAGTTGTGTTTCACTGCAAAAACAGAGTTCAGGTTATGCATCAGTAGTGAAAACTACAGCATGTAGATTAATTTGTATACTTTGGTGTTATGTTTACTTAAGGTTGGGAACTTTAAGATGTGGGAATCCTATAAGAAAATCTAGTCTGCTTCAAGAAATGAATATTTTATGAAGGAAACAAAATCAGATTTGTATAATAATGTGCTTCCATCCAGGTTTTTACAGGTACTCCTCAACTTGCAACATTTAATGATGATCCAGAATTATGACAGCCTTGATGGTTATTACAAAATGTTGCACACACTCTTGAGGTCATGTGATTACGCTCTGGATGCCTAGCTGAACTACTCCCTATTTTTGACCAATATTCACTTTGGGGCAGAGACATTTTGACTTTTTTTCCAACAGTCTTCCTATGATCCTGTATCAAGGCAGGCCTTTTCCTAGATAACAGAGAAGGTTGCAACTATCTGTTGATGTAATTGATTCTGGTGTCTGTGAATCAATCCCCTCTTTGTTTGGAAACTTTCACAGACAGTAATAATACAGAAAGATTGTTGTTAGTGGGTTTTTTTAGTGTATGGTGTACATAGTCAAGGAAATCTACAATGCTTTTTAACATAGAAGAGTTCTGGCAGCCTAAGATTGCTAGTTTATTTTGTTCATGCATGTACACTATCACTTTCTTCCGCCAACTTTGTTTTGCTTCTGGTCAGATCCAGTCCCAGATCCCACTTCTGGATGGAATCCTGCTAGCTTTCCCCACAGAAAGGTGATTTCTTCCGAAAGAACCAACAGCTCGGTTTACTGAATTGCATCCATGACTTAAAATAAGGGCATCTGAGGCACTTACGTGTGAAACACCAGAGCAATGACATAATCCGGTGAGACGGTCAGCTTCCAATCACACTCTTTTCCTGGAGGGTAAGGCTCTGGGTAACTGGGGGACAAGATAACCCCTGAAGGTCCTGCCAGGATCCCACCACAAGGTGCTAAAGGAGGAGAGGAGAGAGCAGAACCATAGCTTGTTTTGTACACTCTCTTTTGAAAGACTCCTCAAACAACCTATGCATGCATTTAGGACAAATTAAGGCTTTAAACCTGAGGCAGTCTAAGACTGTGTCTTCACTTGCATTTAACCATGGCTTGTGCAGAGAATACTATCAAACTTTAATCTCCACACCCCCAAAATCTCCCTTCATTTCTGCTTTGCTTGAGAAAATGCATGGCTAGTTTAACCAATTTTCATAAAATTATGCAAAGCTCGTCCCCATTCCTGACACACCCTGATAACTTGCTGATGGTCTGTGAACCTTGGACTAAATTACAGGCCATTTTTTGTAAAAATGACACTAAAACTTTTTCTTTTTTTTTGCTTACTTTGAAGTTAATTTCATTGTGCTTTTTATATGACATACACCCAAGTTTTGAAAGCAGGTACACATGTATGTGCACACGCCTTTGAGTCAGTTTTGGCTCCTGGCAACTGCTTGGATAAGTCTTAGCAATTTTCTTGGCAACATTTTCAGAAGTTTTTGTCCTTGCCTCCTTCCTAGGGCTGAGAGAAAGTGACCGGCTCAAAGTCACCCAGGCTTTGTGCCTAAGGAAAGACTAGAACTCACAGTCTCCCAGTTCCTAGCCCGGTGCCTCAACCACTACCAAACTAACTCTTTTTTCCAATTCTACTCCTCAGCTTAAGCATATAACTAAATCCAGATAAGCTTAATGAGGCTTAAAAACTAGAAGTTAGCTCATTCATAAAAAGGGTATGCATTTCTCAGAAAGTGAATCTGTTGTTGTGTGGGTTTATCAACATTTCCTCATTGTACCAATAACTCCTTACAAGCAAGTCTGTGTTAACATGCATTTGACATTCGCCTAAAGCAGAAGTCGCCAACTTTTTAAATCCCAGGGACCACTAACTGGTTCTGTGGGCATGGCCTAATTTGTGGGTGTGGCTTGGTGGTCATGTGACTGGCTGGACATGGCTTGAATATAAATATTGAATTTTTTATAAAAAAAGAGCAACTTTTACCCAAAATCAGGCAAAGCAGGCAGGCAGATTGAGTTGCTCACAGAATCACAGATTCATTCAGAAATCTATCTATCTATCATTGGCTAGCTCAGTCTGTCACATAAGATTTGCCTGCAAGCAAACTCAANTTTAAATCCCAGGGACCACTAACTGGTTCTGTGGGCATGGCCTAATTTGTGGGTGTGGCTTGGTGGTCATGTGACTGGCTGGACATGGCTTGAATATAAATATTGAATTTTTTATAAAAAAAGAGCAACTTTTACCCAAAATCAGGCAAAGCAGGCAGGCAGATTGAGTTGCTCACAGAATCACAGATTCATTCAGAAATCTATCTATCTATCATTGGCTAGCTCAGTCTGTCACATAAGATTTGCCTGCAAGCAAACTCAAAAAATTAACTCACAACACACCATGCATGTAAATATTGAATTTTTTATTAAAAAAGCAACTTTTATCCAAAATCAGGCAAAGCAGGCAGATTGAATTGCTCACAGAATCATTCAGCGATCTATCTGCCATCGGCTAGCTCAGTCTCTCAAATTTGCTTTCTGTGAGTCTGCACTGAATTTGCTTGCAAGCAAACCTTCAGTCCTAAGAGGTTCAGCTGTGCTTAGCTAGAAAGCAAAAAATCCAACCATTTCCTGCTTCCTAGATAATCTAAATCTCCTGGCACAGCAGAATAGATGATGGTCAGAAAAAGGAAAAATAGCAACTTAGCAGACAAGTTTGCTTGGTAAGGAGTGAGTGGGCGGGAAGGGTTCCCGCGGGCCCTGTGGGCTGAGCAGCCTTGTGTTTCTGCACAGTCTGGATTAATTGTTTTGGGGGGGTGCTCTGGGGGTGAGATTTCTCTCTGGCCCACCATATCTCATGGCCCACCAGTGGGCCGCAGCCCACTGGTTGGCGACAACTGGCCTAAAGAATATAAATCTCCACCCTGATTCACATCCAGTTACCCATTTCCCACTCTGCTAGGGATGTATCATGTTATTAAGTTGCTTGCTTAAAATAAAGACGCCCAAGACTGCCTTCCACTAAAACAGGGCTCCCCAAATTTGGCAACTTTAAGACTTGTGGATTTCAGCTTCCAGAATTCCCTAGCCAGCCATGCAAATGGCTGGGAGTTGGTCCATAAGTCTTAAAGTTGCTGAGTTTGGAGAGCCCTTCACTAAAAGAAGAGAAACAGCATTGGAGTGGGACAGAAAACATATTCTTAAGTTAGTTTTACAAAAGGAATATATTTCACTCTGTTTTCCTTGATTGGGACCACCGAAGGGCTATTTTGTATCCCCTCCTAGAAGTTGCTTAGATGTCTCCTCTACCACTCTAAAAGTACCTTCTGCTTAACACTGACTCTTAACACAGGAGAGGGAAAAGGGCAAAGTGCCCCAGCATAACTAATTCAATATCTGAACTTTAAGAAGGAAAGCTTTGATCAGATGACAGTCTCATTTGCTCCAATTTGCAACCATGGGTCTGTTCTAGCCCCACATTTTCAGCTTCCTGCTACAGTTTCTGTACCTATGCAGGTGGGCGGGTCAGGCTGCCAGAAGAACCTGTTCTCGATCTGCACACAGCTGATCTTGGCATCACCCTGCAAGGTGTATCCTGGATCACACTGGAAAATAATGTTGTCTCCTGCCTCCTTGCTGTCTCCGCTCCGGCTCCCGTTCTGTGGGATCCCAGGATCATTGCAGGAAGTGGCAGTGGACACTAAGAACAAAAAGTCAGGGAAAGGGATGAACCAAGGGAACAATTATTCATTGTTTTTTTTTCCAATTAGTCCATAAACTCTGAAGCTACGGCATGACATTCATGGTGAGCATAGTACACTGCATTTCCTGGAGGAGCTCGGGATTCGAATAGCAGCTATCTTGCATATAATTAGAGCAAGGATGGCTTCAGAGGGAAACAAAGCAGAAAGCGCCAAACAAAGAAAGCAATATGGAATCCACCAAGTCCATCATTGTCCATCATGGAGGACAATGCTAATGGTGTAACTGGTGGCATCTCACATGGTCTCATTTTCCTCTCTTCCACTGCAGCATTTTGGATGATGCCATGAGTGTTCTTCAGGCATCAAAAAGAATACAGAAAGACAGATATTGATATTTGTAAGCAGTTTAATTTCATTTGAATGGCTAAATTCGGCCAGGTATGCTTAACTGCAGATGAACACAGGAATAGTAAAACATGACTCCCTGTGTTTTTATCTTTCAAGTAAATTCCAAAGGAAAAGATCAAAAGGAACACTTCCAAGAAGGCTTTTCAGGAGCTGCTGTTCTAAGACCATATGATGGAGTTTTGCACTGAAGAAAATGGGAAATTTTTCCTGGAGAAATTCAGAGCAATTGTCCATCCAATCTTTTTGCCCAGTCCTTCAGAAGTTCAGAGCTTCAGAAGGCCATGTGCATCCATCTGTAATTCAGAGTGGTTTGTGCATATTTCCTTATATTCCCTTTACTGCTACCCTATGAGGTCACTCAGAAATTTGTTCCTGGCCAAGCTAAAATTTCTTCTTTGAAATACAATGCTAGTTTTAGCTAATAAATCATATAAGCTTTTTTCCATCTTCAAACATTCTGTAGAAGTCTATTTTTTGCTGGCTGAATCAGCATTTAAGAAAAACAATGCAATCCTGCTTACTTCACAAAGCCACATATATCTACAAAGAGCTATTAGCAGATATTACTTTAGGATCAACCAAAACTCCTTAGGCAAAGTGTAAAGCAGTGGGCGGACAGAAGGAAAAAAATTAGGGCAAAATTAAGACAGATTAGAGACAGCAAGTCATCAAATGGAGGTTGTGCACTAAATATTTCAATATTTAATATTGATGGTATAACCAGTACCAGGCTCTATGCACTATACAGGGTCCAAGCAAATAGAATAGCAATAGCATTTAGAGTTATATACCACTTCATTATGCTTTACAGCCCTCTCTAAGCAGTTTACAGTCTCAGCATATTACTCTCAATAATCTGAGTCCTCATTTTACTGACCTTGGAAGGATGGAAGGTTGAGTCAACCTTGAGTCAATGAGAATCAAATTGCCAAACTGCTGGCAATCAGCAGTCACCAGAATGAGTCGGCAATACTGTATTCTAACTACTGCACCACCAGGGTTCCTATCGCCTTTTGAAAACATAAGGTGTGTCAATTCCCTATTTTTCCCCAAACTGGTCAAAACATAAAGGATCCTGGGTTTACATCATTGTCACTATATTTCAGACCACAAAACTAGAAAAGAAACATCTGCAGATACTCCTTACTTAATGCAATTGGGTTAGTGTTAAGTTTGGAGCATGGGTGCGAAGAATGGAGACGAGCCAGTGAAACGGTGAACTTCAACTCTTTATTTACATGGTGTGACAGCTCAAACTGGATGGCTGCTACAGCCTTCCTTATATAGGCAACTTATTAGATATTCAACCAATGAAAACCAGGGAGTGCTAGCTCCGTTAACCAATAAGAAGGGCTCGTTAATGGCCAATCAGATTCTCCTGAACGGACCAATCTGATCTCGCCATTTAACGGCCAATCAGAAGTGCAGGGCCAGAACCCTGCACTTGACTTCAAGCTCTTGATAACTTTATTAACACAATTATTCATTCACAACAGTTAGGAATCTCAGTTGTTGGGTAAAACAGTCATTAAGGGAGATGCCTACATGACTCCTTTGCTCAACAACCACAATCCCAGCATTCCCAATTGTGATTGTTAAATAATCATCCAGATTGTCAAATGGACAAAGTAAGAGAGCTGCCTGTAGGCAGCAGCTTTTTGAGAGGGAAAGAGCTGCCTGACAGAGGGTTTCAGCTCTGCATAAAGCTGGAATCCTCCCAGCTGATAGCTCTTTTGCTCTCAAATGTTCTTGCCATGTGCCAAAGGATTTCAGCTTTCCTCTGTTCAAGGAGGGGCAATCCTTCAGGAGGCTGCAGGAATCCATCCCTCCATCCCCTCCACTTGCAACTGTTCCTGTCTGCTTCCCCACTGACTTCTTAGGGAAGCCAGCAGAGAAGACTGTGAACAACGATCACATCATTGCAGGGCACTTTGCAAATAGTTGCAGATGAGAGATGGCTGCCAAGCACCTGAAATGTGGTCATGTAACCATGGGGTAGAGTGGCACAGTGTTTTATGACAGCCAGAAAGGAACGTTCCAAGCCTGTCAACAATGTGAACAGTCAATTGGTTATAAGTCAAGGATTACCTGTGTGTTAAATGGTCTAGTAAGTGAGGTGGTAGCAGCCAAGTAGCTAAAACATATCAAATGCTCATAAAAACTCCCTCTCATAAGGCACTGATACTTAATGCAGTGTATTTTGCAAGTATTTTTGGATTATTTGCATTGTTATAGCCCTGGGGGTAGAAACCCTGACAATGAGAAAAGACTTTGCACATGCACAAACTTCCTTTGAGCTACAGTGAGCACACATATGGAAGAATTGGAGCAGAATGCATGCTTAAACACATATTACTGATTTCAAACTTTTCTTTCTCCAGCTGGAAAAGGCTGTAGGGATTAACAAATCTAAGTCTGTTGCATGAATATCAGATGTATGTATATTTCAGCACACTTTCCCCTTTGATTATTACATCTTATTACATCTAACCATCTGCTAATTTTACCTGGCATTCAGCTATAAGCCTATGATGTCTATGCTATCCAATAAATTATAATGTGGACGCTGTCTTCCTCCCTTCCTCCTACACCTTGTGACTGAGAGAATTCCGCTTTTAGCAGAAATGCTAGGTTCAATTCTTTTACAGATGTATCAGGGTGTCTTGAATGCTGTCTAAAATGCTGTCTTCCTTTTCTTTTTAAAGCTCAGGGGTTTAAAATAAGTAGTTTTTAATAGAAAAGTCTGAGATTTTTTTAAAGCAATAAAACTAGAATAGCAATCACTAGAATAGCAGTGGAAGAAAAATAGAGTCAGATGGGACCAATTCAATTAAAGCTGGTGATGGAGAAACAAGAGATTTTTTTTTTTTGGCAACCAGTATGTCTAATTCTAGAACTTATCAAACCTTTGCCAAAATGTGGACAGTGAAAATGGGTTGCTAGAAAGTTGTTGCCAATAATTTGGTTCTTCATTTGCAGATAAATGCACTTGGCTTCATCTTGATCTAGATTCTGACACAAATGCAGCTGAGATAAATCAATGTATGTCTGCAGATATTTTTCCAGTATGTATAATTCACAGATCATAGGTCAACAAAGAAGCAAATATTGACTTCATGAATGAACAAACCAACCAGAATGACAGTATCTAGTCCAGTATTTTTCAAGCTTGGCAACTTAGTAGCATGTATTTGAGAATGCTGGATGGGGAATTCTTGGAATTGAAGTCTGGATATCTGAGGTTGAAAAACACTGGTCTAGTCCCTGGAAAATGAACCCTCACTCCAGGAAGAAAAGGAAGATCGTGTTAAGCAATAGGTACTCTGACTCCAGGGGCCTGCACTTCAGTTTCATTGGCTTTTAGTCTGTTGCTTCTGACACCCACAGTCTTGGTCTCATTTCTTACAAAAACCAGTGCTCTTTGTTATTGTAGTCACTGTTCAACTATTTCTTTCATAATATTTTTATCCATTCATCTACCCATCCAAATACCTCACTAACACTTGGCTCTATTGCTATTTTTTAAAATCTAATTTCTAGAAAGAAGCTATTTTGCTTATATTTTTCCTAAGACAGATAATGGGCAGGAACCCTTTGAGGCACTTTAAAATGCTGATGATTAGTCATCATTCTGGCCTGAGAATTGCAGTGCAGCCTGTTCTGAAATGTCTTCTGCTCCACTGAAAAATTAGCTTGCAGGGTATTTCTTGGCTCCGTGCTTTCCCAAGATCTTCAGTAACAAGTCAGTAACAAGTCGGACATTTGATTAACCCCGCTAGTTTTGTAGCTATGAATCTTTCAGCATTCGTTGGATGGAAGCAATTATCCGTACCTTGCTTCTGTATTTTTTTCCTTCTGTTAAATTGCGTCCAATTTTCAGTTTTCCCTGCAGTTTTCTTGATGAGGTTTTTCAGAAGTGGTTTTGTCATTGCCTCCTTTTTAGGGCTGAGAGAAAATGACTAGCCCAAGGTCATTCAGCTGTTTTTGTGCTGGAGGCAAGGCTCCCAGCCTCTGGCTTCTGGTTTGATGCTTTAACCACAAACTGGAGTACCTTAACCACTATCTCATAGATTGGTTCAATTTGTTATACGTAGGACGAGGAAGGTTTTAAAACTTCTGTTAATGCAAATATGGCAGAGAAAGTGGTTGTTTGCTAAGTTCAGTTCAGATCTTGGTCTTAACCTTTAAAGCATTGGATGGCTTAAGGCTTGACTATGTTGGGGACAACGTATTATATTGCAAGCCTGCTGAAGTATTAAAATATGCAGAAAATATCCCTTTGAAGAGCCCTCTGGTGCAATGGCTTAGTTCACTGGAAGGGTTTCCCAAAGTATGGAATGCTTTAATCCTCCAGCTTTGGTTGCTCTCTTAATCTTTTGGTTTAAAAAAAATACACATAAAGGCATCTCCATTGGGCCTTTCCAAATGTCAGTTTTAGTTTTAGTGTTCTTTTCATATTTAACATTAAATATGTCAATGTAGGATATTAAATAATGTTAAATATTAAGATTATTTAAATAGTCTTGGTACAAATATTACATCATGCATCTCCAGCCATTCTGTTCCACAATTATGTTGCTATTCTGGATCAACGATATATAGAGAACAGCTGCCTAAGTGGTCCTTTGCATCCTCCACTAAATCTCTGAGTGGAGAATGGATGGTTTCTCTGAATTTCTCCAGAAGGAGAAGAAACTCTCCATTAATTTCTCAAGGACTTCGCCTTGGGAATGATGATAACACCAGAAAAGGTCAATGTAAATCTCCCTGAGATTTAAATGTGAGAAACAAGCAAGCTGCACACCTTTGGAGAGAGGACAGCAAAGTGAAAAGCTAGATCAATCATGCCTACTCACTTAGCTTTTCATCACTAAAAATGCAATGCTATATTCCAGGGGTGTCAAACTCATGTTGTCACAGTGGCATCACATGATGTATCGGGACTTTTTCCCCCTTCACTAAACCAGGTGTGTTTGACAGGCCTGCTACATGCTATCTGAGAGACTTTCTTCAAAATTCCCTTCCTCCTTTTAAATCATGTCTGGTACAAATTCTTGTTTACCAAATTGCATGACTATTGAGAGAAAAATTGCTGAGGAATTGGTATGTTATGAATGCTGAAATTAATAAATTTGGGGGTTATGTTTCACACAGGTTACCAGGCAGAGTTGTAGAGAGCTGAAAACATTTATGAAATTGTCATCCTGTTTTAATCATCCGGAGCCCACAGACCAGATGACACCTGTGAAAGTTACCTGAAAACTGAATGGCAAAGCCCTGTTTACTGGTGAAAAAGTCCGTGTTGAACTGAAGGACCACCAAGTTGAAGGTGCTGTGAACGTCACTGGGCAAGACAGAACCGCTAACTTCTTTCAGGAGGATGCTCTTCTCCACTGGCCCATCCCAGATTCTCAAAACATCATGAAAGTCCTCTGTATGGAAAACTATGAAATGGAGCCTGTATTTGGGGGAGGGCAAAACAGGACGGGGAACAGAAAGAACAGCTACAAATAAGACTAGATTTGTGTTTTAGAATTGGGAAAGTTTAGAAAAGAAAGGGCTGGAGGAAGGTAACATTACAACATTCTTCAGGTACCAAACAAGGATCATCTAGAAATGAGAAGGCAGGTAACATCTTTTTAAGATTAATAACTTTTATTCATAAGACAAGTGTGTACAGATAGTCCTCAACTTGCACGATTCATTTAGTGGCTGTTCAAAGTTACAGTGGCCCTGAAAAGAATGTTTTATGACCATTTTTCACATATCCTTAACAGCATCCCCACATTCAGACATTTGGTAACTGGCATGTATTTATGAGAGTTGCAGTGTCCCAGGATCATGAGATCACGATGTGTGAATTTCTGATAAGCAAAATCAACGGAGAAGCCAGATTCACTTAGTAGCCATGTAACAACTGCAGTAATTCACAACATCTGTGTCAAGAAAGGTCATAAAATGGGGCAAAACTCATTTAACAACTGTCTTGTTTCGCAACAGAAATGTTGGGTTCAATTGTGGTTGTAAGTTGAGGACTACATATATGATTTTTAATAATATATATTGGTCTGTAAAGGTGCCACCAGATTCCTTCTGATTTTGATCTGACTCCAAAGTAACACAAGTTTCTCACTGCAATCTCAGAAAGAAGCTGAATCCTGTTTTCATTCATTCTGGGCAGAGAATAATGGATATACATTATAAAGAGGGAAAATGTGACTGAATGTTAGGGGGAAAGAATCCCAAATAAAAAAAATACACTTGGCAAAGTAAACAATCCCTAAGGAGGTAGTGAATTCCTTCTCATTGGATTGGTTGAAGGAGAGACTAGATAACCAATGATTAGGGATTTTTTTAAAATAAAGTTTTATTTGGGTTTTCACACAAACAAAATACAAGTAAAACATCTCTTTTGAAAATAGCATGGTCCCAGGTTGTACTTCTTTATACAGACACAAAACTCAATTTCATGCTCCTTTTTGTGTTCTATTCCATATCTTATACTATTTTACATTTTCTATAAAGTTTTCCCCTCTTTTAATTTTCTCAATTTTATTTTGATTATCTTATCTCAATTCAAATCATTATATTTATACTTTTGTCTGTTCTGTTTCAATTTCATATTATCTTTTCTCATTAAACAAATTTTCTCCTGTAGTTACTAATTGGAGTATGCCACCTTTATATCTTTTAATTACATCCATTCAACTCTTATTTCAACTTCAATATATACCTTAAGTTTATGACCTTCAATATAATACATAATATATAACTTCCAATTGAATTCTGCTTGGTACATTCTTATAATACACACTATATTCTTTAAAAAAAATTATAAATATATGTAATTATAAACCCTCATTCCATTCCAATTCAGTTCTATCGTTAATAATCATTAAAATCTTAACATCTTTAACACTTCTTTTCAGTTAAATATCATACTTCCTTAAAGACACATATAATCTCCACAATTAATTTTTCCCTTATTTCTCTTCACATATGTTTTGTAAATCATTAAATGTTCATTTTGTTGCATTTATTTATTGACAAGCATTCCACTGAATTATGATAGCTATTTTATCAGACATTTTAATCATACATTGTTTCATATTTTCTAAAATTATTTCTGTTTCTAATATAACCATACTAATGCAGAATCCCTTTTTCCATTAAGTTTTCACCCATTATCTTGAAATAGGCCCTGTTTCTCTATATTTTGCTTCGTCCTTTATAACTTCTTTTCCTTTCTTTCTTCCCTCTCATCTTCTCCCTCCCTTTTTTTCCCCCCTTGTCTCTCTAGTTCTAATTCTCTCTTCTGCATTTCCCTCTTCTGTTGCTTTCTGATTTTATACTTATTTTTCACTCTATTTGGGGGGGGGAGTTGTTTTTCCCAATCTTAAACTTTCCATTCTCTTTCCCCCCTTTCCTTTTCCCCCTCCATCTAAGATTACTTGTTCATTAAAGACGGCTTCTTCTTTGTCGCAATCTTCTTGTACTGCAGGCATTTCTTGTTGTTTCTCATAATTCCAAATCTCCATTTCTAAAAACTGAAATACGAAGCCAAAAGAACCTCTCCCTTCTTGTGCATCTTCTTTGTACTTTTTAAGTTCCATTTTCAGTTCTTCTAAAAGTGGAGCCATTTTAAACAGTTTTAAACAACCACTCGATTGATTTTAGTCATTCAAAACAATAACCAAGAATCCAGAAATCATCAAGTAATCCAGATAGTCCCGAGTTATATCTTCTTATTTCTTTTTCGACTTTCTCTTCCTGGGTTTTTTGTTGCGATAGTTAAATTAGAAGGTATCTTTTGGAAGTCTTGTTGAGATTTTGCTGTAAGTTCTTTTTTAATTCCAGGCAGTCTCTTCCCTTCCAGATCCTACCCTATTATTCTTTTTCTCTCCTTTCCTGTTTCAAAAGCTTTTTATTATCCAAAAATCTTTATTATCCCTTTGACTTTTTATTTTCAGCATTAAATGCCTATTGATGTCAAAGTGGATTTTTTTCCAATTTCTTGCTTAAGTCTCTTAGCTGTCACTATAGGAAAAGGAGAAAACCAAATCTTTTCCCTTTTCTCTCTCCTTCGCAGCTTAAAAAAAATCTTCTTAGCGAACAATGTTATTGTTTTTTAACAGTTTCAATTCCAGGGTACTTTATTTGTTGCTTTTGCTGTTTGACCCGGTCAACCAAAACTTTCTCCTCTTAACTTTATCCTGCACATTCTTTTCTGGTCGAGTTCTCCTTTGTGGTGGCCATTTCTGACCACCGCTGCAACCACCTTTGGGAAAAGGAGTAATGGCCAGCTGGGGAGGAGAGATGCGGCTCTCCTCAACCCTGCTGGCAGTCTCCCCCCTCTTCACCACCTCAAACCTGAAGTCCAATGATTAGGGATTTTTTAAAATTTAGTTTGCTAAACTGAAGAGGAAGTTGAGCTAAGTAGCTTCCCCAATTCCAAGATTTTAAAATTCCTCCCAAAGATTTGGGAACTGCAGTTTAACTTGAGAGATTGAGGACTCAGTTATAAATCTAGTCCCTTCTATGTCACTCTGCAATTTCTCTTAAGTTTCCATGTGGAGAAAAGCTGGTCATTTCGTGAGATTAGATTTGTAGAAAATATACCAATACACGATTGCTTGGAGGAAATGAAGCATGAAAATAGAATCATTTAGAGATACAGGAAATCATAGACTTGTTATGAAAGGGAAGGAATAACTGAGCGGGTAGAAACAAATTCATTTCAGATAAATTCTCAGTGAAAAAATGATTTTAGACCAAGTAGGGAAGGTGATGCTAGAGTGAAAAGGATATATTTTTAGAGGTTCCCGATAACATGTGCCAAATTGAACAGCACTTCTATTTTTTTTCTTTTTCTTTATCACCCTCGCTTTATGGTAGGCAGTGACAGCAGCATGAAGCTTTTAATATTTTAATTCCATCTTCATGATAATAGGTATGATGGCGATGCATTATAAATGTTGGAGAACTGCATGGTTATTAATTGACTGAGTTTTAGAGTGGGCTGCCCCTCTGGCTTTTTATTTAATATGCCTGTTACATTTATATTAGCATAAACATTTGTACTGAAGAGGCAATAAAAGATTGATAGACTGTACTAGAGGAAGAATGGGAATACTGAGTTAAAAGACCCGAGCGATGTGCTTTTTTTAAATAGTTGCCAAAGCTGCTGGCTTGTTGCTTATTTCCTTGACATTTCGCAAAATGTGTTCTAATGAGGGAAATTGCAATTCTTCCATAGATTATTTGCAGCCCTCTCCAACTAAGTAAGTACAGTTGTGTTGGTTGAGGATGACTGAATACTTTTTTTTTTTGGAGAAGAAAATCCAGAAAAGGCAAAATTATGTCATCTATAATAGCAATCAACTATCATTTTCATGCCTCCAAACCACTTTATTTACTTCTAATTTGTGAAGCTCAAAACTTAGCTACCCTGCTACATGAAGTCATAAATCAACAACTGATTTGAAAAGATTAACCTTCAACTGCATCTTCAAAAACATTTTGTCTTTGTGTGGCGGGGATAGGGAATGAATACCAAAAAATAGAATCTGGTGCCCATAAGAAAAAAACTTCAACTTAAGACCCTGGAGGTCTGCAAAATCTTTTTCAGAATAACCCTAAATCAGGAGCAAGAGATCTGTGGCCTTTCACATGTTGATGTTATCCAAATCTGGGTTTATGGTTAATGAGGGTAATAAAATAACTGTATACCAATAAATAACATTTAGAAGCTCACCAAGTTCCCCATTCCTTTCCTAAACTTACGTAGGTTAGAGACTAGCAGGTATGTATGGGCAGAAACATTGAGGGGAATTCGGGGTGGGGGAAGAGCTGATCATGTCATTTTGCATGCTTATATGCACGTGGAATTAGAAGTTGGCAACAGCTAATGGCTTGGTTTCTCTCCCTGCTCCCATTGATTAAGTCTTAAGATGCATTCAGAAAAGCATATTTTAATTGAGTTCTCAATTTGAAATATAAATTAAATCATGCTAATTGCTGCTGAACAGATATTTTCTTAGTGGGGTCTTTGGTGGTCTCTGAGCTTGGTTATTTCTTGTACACATTTCATAGCTCAACTAGTTACACTCGGGTCATGAAACTTCTGCAAGACAACAGCCAAGTTCAGAAAGCACCAAAGACCCCACAGTTCAATCCTGAACAACAAATGACTCCCTCCATTGGTATCTTCCTACTCTTTTACATTCTTGGAAATAATGTTTCATTATTTCAAATGGCCTTCCCTAATCTCATTTGCTTGATACCTGGGGGACCAGACTCTTCAGAATTCTGAGCAAACCTGAGCAATATTATGTCTACAGAAAGAAAGGGGCTGGGAGAAGCTTTTTTTGAGTCAGTTTTCAGAAAGCTTAAAAAACTTCCTTGTTTTAGCACTCTGTGCTGTATTATTTTAATACCATTTTAAGATTGATGTTATGCTGTTTCTCTTTAAAATTCTATCCCCATAAGCTTCCCAGGGCTATTAAGGAACCAGGAAGCATAAAAATACATCAATTAAATGAATAATCAAAGGCTACATGATTACTGAACAGCTCAGAAGTTATCCATGTTCACATACATGGAAGCTCATGATGAGGTTTCCCAAAATATTTTCTATAGAGATATGGGTACAAAAAGAAAGAGTTCCATTTGTCCTATTAATGGGATGCCCACATTGTTAGAGAATTCCAGCAACCCGATAACATCTGAAGTGTTGTATGTAATTTAAAGCATCAAAGGGTTTGTGGTGGAATGTACTCTGGATTCCCAAGAGGGAGGGGCTGCGTTCCATAGGAGCAAGAAAAAGTGCAAAAGAACAACTAAGATGATTAAAGATCTGGAAGCTAAAACATATGAAGAATGATTGGAGGATTTGGGTTTGGAAACTGCTTAGAGAAAAGCAGTGTGTCTTTCCTGATTTTCTGAGTCTGATAGGGACATACATTCTTAAGTTTAAGTTTTGATTCCTCTTTGTGAACCTCCAACATGGATGAAGAAAGAAATTTGGAGAGAAGGAGAGCAAGTTAGACCATGCAAATAAATGGAAATTTGGGGGTGGGGGGATGTTAGTTTACACTGTTGCTGTTCTGTATTGTTCATTAACATTCTTGTAAACACCGCGCCCTGATTGGCCAGGGCGCACGGCAACCGGATTGGCTGAGCAAGCTGCACTGATTAGCCCGCCGCGAATCCCCGCGATTGGTGGAAACCGATTGCGGGAGATTCAAACCGGTGCCATTGGCCGCGGCCAGCGCAGCCAGCACGATATAAGCCGCAGCCAATCCACAGAACCCCGAGTCAATCTCGGGACTAATAAAGAGCTGAAAACTAGTCACTGACTCCCAAGCCTTCTTCCGACTGCCTACACAACAGTTGCAATGTAAACATTGTCACTTTCATAGGGGCACTGTGATATTTTACATATGTATATAAGGGAAAGAGTTTGTACCAGAACATCACAATGCACTCTCATCAAATCACTCTCATGAAATCTCTGAACTTAGACAGAGAAGAAGGAATGGCTTTGAGAGCAGGAGGAAGAGCTTCTGCCAACACATTGGTCAGATAAAAAGGCCCTTACTTCCAAGCAAGAATGTAATGTGACTAAACGTCTTAGACAAGTTCTTCTCAAATTTACACCATCATGGTGGGAGGGAGGACGGAAGTACATTCAGACTTGCAAAATTGTTACTATAGCTTTACAGTAAAGGTAGTATTGACCTACATGGTGTTGGCTTCCTCGTCTCATGTTTCTGATAGGATTCTTTGGCAGGTAATTCAAGAGAGAACCAAGCACTTTCATTCTGTTTAGCAACATTTTTTTTTTCCAAATTGCATCCTTGAAAGCTGTCAAAGCTGTCATCCATTACATAGTTCAGGCTGGAATTATACTGTTTGGGTTCGGATGTTCTCTTCTAAGCTCTTCAAAAAGGATTTCACATCTCTCTGGCAGCAATCAATGTTCTAAATGCATTTGAAGCTGTGCAGGTATGAATGTGATTAATACCTGAGAGCAGAGAAGCCCCTAAGAGAGTGTTAGAAGATCAGGCATTTCTTTCTATTTCCCTATTCTCTATTGCTACGGTGCACTAAGTCCAATCTGTCTCCAAATATTACAGTTGACCAATTAAAATTAGGACATCTATCCTGATTAATTCACAAATCTTATTTTTTAAAAATGTATGGTTGATTAATTTGCTGATTATGAAGCTTGAGTCCTACTTTTTATCCTCCTCCTATTGATGCCAAATAGTAAACACTAAGGTATGCAAAGCAAGAGAAATCATGCAAATGTGATCAATTTGCATAATTCAAACAGGTTGTAGAACTCAGCTAATCCTGCCAAGAGTTGGGGTTATTTTGACACAGGCATTTTCATGCATCTATTTATTTATTTTTAATTGCAGAGTAGAAATGGTCCTGCATAGAAACACCTGTGCCCTGTTCACACCACAACGTAATTGATTCAAAAACCACAGTGACAGGATGAGTGCTGGATGTTGTGGGGGTGTTGATGATCTAATCTTTTCCAGTCTTTGAACTTACCCTATTGTGCAACCAGCTTCTGCTTCAATTGTCCAGACACAGTTGAGATTGTGATCATAGGGTGTTGGAAACCCTGGAGATAGGATCCTTCCTGAAGACTCACCTCGCATGCTGCCCCCACACTCAGCTGAAAGAAACCACAAAACAATTCAGCAACTGAACTCTAAATATCCTTTGCTTCTTCCTTTGAAGAAGGCTTTACTGAAATCCACAGATCTTACATTGCCATGGTTGAGAAACACTGATCCAATTTGCACAATTTCTGATCCATTTGCACGATTTCCAAATATTAAATATTTGGTGACTTAGCATGTTGGACAATACAGATCATCTGATTACTTATGTTTCTATGTACTGTATCAGGCAATGTAGAGAAAGTGTGGACTTAGCCACCTTAAAGTAGTTTCATGTATTGTGTGAATACACCTACTTTCTAGGAATGGAATCAATTTTAAAACTATATCTATTCAATCTGTTCATCTATAGTTACTGGGACTCTATTTTCTTGGGAAAAAATAAAGACAAAAATAAAAAGGGGCAAACCTGAAAGAGGTTCATAAGGGTGATTTTTTTTAGTTGTTTGTGTTTACACAGTTACTTTACCAATGAAAATTCAAGAGCACAACCAAGAAAAATTTTATGAGAATGCATATTTTAATAAAAGTTGTGTCTGAAATAAAGGACTATCCTTTATAATAAAGGAAATATGGTCACTCTAACTTTAGCTCTGTAATTTTCCTTTTAGCCTGCCCTTTCTTTTTAGGACATAAATAAATATGAGTCAATTGCCAAGCATCTGAATTTTGATCACATGATCATGAGAATGTTGCAATTGTCATAAGTGTGAAAAACGGTCATAAGTTACTTTTTCAGTGCCATTGTAATTTTGAACAGTCACTTAATAAAAGGCTATAAGCCGAGGACTACCTGTATAGTGTTCCTTCGACAATAGCTTTTCCTAAACATGTTTTGCTGCACAGGCATTTCTGAACCCACATGTAGATTTGAGAATAGAGAAAGCAGCAGATAACTCCCCCTCCTTGCCTTTTTGGCTCAAAATCAGCAACTGGAAAACTAAACAGACATTATCTATCTTATCTGTGCACAAAGGAAAATGTATTAAACTAATAACAAGAGGCTTCCAAATGTTTGTTGGTTGGGGGAATCCATTAATAACAATGTCACTAATATACCTTTTCTTCTTTCTTTTTCCCCCACCTTAGCTGTTGTTGCAAAAGATACAAACAGCAAATGATCTGGCAACTTATCACGCTACATTTTCCACAGTGCCAAGGACTTTGTGCTATTATGGCACCATGCATGGCTATCACCATTTGCTCCACACACCCCAAATAGTGGAAGATATACTGTAGGGAGAAAATTGCCTTTTTTGTTGTTATTTTGTTTAGAATAGAGTGACTTCAGAAACTTAAGAAAATCCCTTTCTTCCCCCCCCCCCAAAAAAAAATATGCCATATCAAAATCCCCTATTCCAGTCCCAAAAGTGCTTTTTCAAGAGGCAACTGGACTTTCTGGTTTTTCTTTGAAGACATTTGGTTCACATCCAAGAAACTGCTTCAGCTCTGACTGGATGGTGGAGAATGGAAGGATTTATGCTCCTTGCAGACAGCTGGTCATTCGCATTCATTTAGCAAGTTGTTGAGGACACCTGGAGGTTTATCAGGGTCATTCAATCAGGGCTGAAGAAGCTTCTTGGGTGAGAAGCAAAACATCTTCAAAAAAAAAACAACAACCCCAAAATCCAGTTGCCTCTTGAAAAAGCACTTTTGGGAAAAAGCATTTTTGAAAAAAGCACCTGAAATGTCAACCATGACTTGGATAACGGAGAATCTCCATAGACATTTAGTTACACCTATTTTAGTATTTTCCAACCTCAGCCATTTTAAGATGTGTGGATCCCAACTCCTATGATATCCCAGGTAGCATTGTTGGCTGGGGTATTATGGGAGTTGAAGTCCATACATCTTAAAATGACTTATTCAGACAGCTAAGTAACAGAAGGCTGAAATTCCACTCTAAGCCAAAATTCTGAAAGCAGAATTGAAACCAAGACAATTCTTGATGCTCATTCATTGCCAAACAGTGAGAACATGACATGGCAACAAAAGGACATCTTGATTTGTGCCCTCAATGTGTACTAAAAGAGAGAAACAGACTGCATCTTATATTGATTGACTCATTAGCTTGAAGGTTATTGGGAAAACAGTAGTATAAATGCTGGAAAGGAAATTGTAGGAGTTAAAGCTATTGCGTGCATTTGGATAGATGAAAAAGATTGATAGGTAATCTTCTGCAGTAATCCTGCCATTGATTCTGATCCATTTGTAAAGGTGGTACTCTATGCCCCTAATTCATCCCAAGCAGCTTTCAGATTAAAACTGTTTTTGTCAGGTTCCAAGAACCAATAACCACATGTTCCTTTATTCTTGTTCTCCTACAAACAATTGCAATAACTATAGATATATGTTGCAAATTGCTAGGGAGGGCCCAACATTGTTTTTTTCCTACCAACCAGACATTCTAAGTTCTGCTGCTGTTTTGCCTTCTGAGAAAAAGCCCCTTCTTCCTGCAACTCTGAACTTACATCCTAATAACTTCCCAGCTATGCATTCAATTATTTCACAATTTTGTCACATTACAAATTTAATTTCGTAAGAACAATTAACTGATTTTCCTGAAGATTCCAAGAACTATGGGTGACTTGGGACATAAAATTACACAGCTAAATCAACTGGTTTTTCATCCCCTCAGAAGCTACGCCAAACGTTTGGGGAGTGACTACCACACAAGAGGGAGGAGCAGAGGTGATATTCAGCAGGTTCTGACCAGTTCTGGAGAACCGGTGTCAGAAATTTTGAGTAGTTCAGAGAACCGGCAAATCCCACCTCTGACTGGAGATTTTACAATATCCTTCCACTGCCACGCCCACCAAGCCACGTCCACAGAACCGGTAGTTTAAAAAATTGAATCCCACCACTGGGGAGGAGTCATACCTACGCAGGTGGGGAGAGGTTGGTCCCAGGATCTTCGCTCTCCAGTCAAGCAAGTAAGCACACGGCTTCCGCGTAATGTGTAGCCATGATCACAACTGAAAGAGACAGAACTCCCTGCAAAATGTCCTTCATCCTGGACTTTGTAGCCAAATTGTGGGATACCAGGGTTCTCACATTTGATTAAATCAAAACCTGAAATCAGGAATAAAGGCAATTAGTTAGAAAGAAGTCTTGACTCAGCTGTTGCTTTAGCAAAACTGTCAGTGGCTGATGAAACTCCTTTAGAGACCCTTCCAGGATGTAGTGGGAGAAAGAGCAACCAAGAACATGCAATCTTGCAATCTAAAGTGCCAGGACTAAGGTGAAACACCCAGTGAAAAAGACACAAGGAAATGGAGGGATTTAAGAAGTCAGAGAACAATGCTGCAAAATAGCAAAGAATAGATTCCTCATCAAAACAGGATTGTTATTTGCGGGTTTTGAACCTTATGGATCAATCTGATGGATTGGTTGACCTGATATGAGTAGTACACTAGACATAGAAAGATAGGAAAGTGTGTGAAGATGAACACAATGATATTTACACAGACAACTTGTCAAGAAAAATGTGTTCTTACATGAAGCAGATATAAATAGTTTCATTTTAAATGTTTAGGTATAAAAAATAAAATATCATCAAAAGATCTGGCATTAGCTTGGTTTCCACCTAAACACCCTTCATTGGCAAACTAATTTTCCTTAAATGTTTGGTTCCAAATACAACTTCTCTGTAGGAGCAGTACATAACATTGTCCTGATACTTTTTCTCCAGCTGCAGGTTGGCAGCCTCCATACTTACTAGAAAACTGCAACTCAAAACCTTGATTTGTGCCGTTTCCATCTGTGATGAATTCAAGCCACATTGAGCTGGAAGTGCTGTTGACATTGAGACCCAACATCTCTGCACGGCTGAAGGAGCCCAACAGGCGAGCTGAGTTATTGCTGCCATCATAAATCTTGGAAAAGAGGAGAAAACAAATATGAAGATGGATTCCCTTGTCTCTGCCCATCCGCTGATCTTGCACCCCTTGTTTCTACAAAGTCAACAGTTTTGTTCATTTGGTACTCTAGTGATGGGAGGAACATTCCTCATTGTCACATTGCAATAGCAATATCACTTAGACTTATATACCACTTCAAGGTGCTTTATAGCACTGGTAAGCAGTTTACAGAGTAAACACATTGCTCCCAACAATCTGGGTCCTCATTTTACCAACATTGGAAGGATGGAAGGCTCAGACAACCTTGAGCCAGTTAGGACTGAATTCCTGGCAATGAGCTGAATTAGCCTGCAATTCTAACCACTACACCACCATGGCTCTAGTTTAAATTAATATATCTGGTTTAATGAAAATAATAACTAGGGATAATATGATAGCAATATTCCAATATCTGAGTGATTTATTCTCCAAAGCACCTGAAGCTAGGACAAGAAGAAATGGATGGAAACTAATCATGGAGGGAACCAACCTGGAAATAAGGAGACATTCCTGACAGAACAATTATCAGTGGAATGACTTGCCTCCAGAAATTGTGGATGTTCCAACACTGGAGGTTTTAAAGAAGAGATTGGCGAACCATTTATATAAAATGGTGTAGGATTTCCTGATTGAGCAAGGGGTTGGACTAGAAGACCTCTAAGGTCCATTAATTCTGTTATACTGTTATCCTGTCATTTTGCACCTGTTGCAATTCCTGAACAACTTTCAAGGATAGCAGTACATAAAACATATTGCTACATGCAAGATGGGTTGGGGGTAAAGTATAGATAATGTCATCATATTCAACTGGCCAGGAAGGGATGTAGCTTGCACAGAAGATCACTATGTAAAGGCATTCCTCACATCAGATCTTGCTCTTTCTGACAGAGTAGAAGCATATCCAAAATAGGTTGAAGCTCAATTCTCTTTATCAACAACATCTCTTTTTAAATAGAGTTTTATTTGGGTTTTCACAAAACATACAAATACAAATAAAATATCTTTTTTTGAGAACAGCATGCTCCCAGGTTATCACTTCTCCATACAGACATAAACTCAATGACATATTCATCTTAATCCATATCTTATAACTATTTTCACAGTTTTCTCCTTTTCTCCTTGCTTTCTATAACCTTATTTTTAATTCTCATTCCTTTCCAAATTCAATTACAAATCTTTTTCTAATTTTCAGTATCTTTCTAATCAATATTTTTTTTGTCTGTCCTGTTTACAATTTCATATTTTCTTTTCTCATAAAACAAATTTTCCCCTGTAATTACTAGACTGGAGTTTAACACCTTTGTATCTTTTAATTATTATCCATTCAAATCTTGTTTAAAGTTTAAATTATGCCTTTACAGTTGTAATATTCATTTTCTAACCTCTATTTGATAACACATAACTATTATCAACCGAATTCTGCTTGGTACATTCCCTTAAAGATACATACTAAGTTCTTGAAAAAAATGTATATCTGTACATATCTGTATATATATGTATAACATAGTAAATAGTAAATGAAATAATTATTCTGTTGAAGTTCAGCTCAGCCATTAATACTGATCGCAATCTTTTACATTTTTATTTAAAATATTTCCATCTTTTAACAAACATTACTGAATAATATCAGTTGTCATTCATTTTAATTACCTATGTTTCATATTTTACTCATTACTGTCTTTAAACAAAAAACAAAACATTAGTTATTAACACTAGTCAATAAAATTATTATTCTTATTCAAATTCATCCTGTCAACCAGGGGTGGGATTCAAATTTTTTAACAACAGGTTCTGTGGGCGTGGCTTAGTTGGTGGGAGTGGCTTGGTGGTCATGTTATTGGCTGGATGTGGCCAACTCAATATCACTCACATCGAGGCACGCATGTCCTTGCTTGGCCTCTTGTAACTGTGGGGATGCTGCCATTGTCGTAAGTGTGAAAAATGGTCATAATTCACTTTTTCAGGGCCATTGTAACTTTGAATGGTCACTCCACACAAGCAAAGTACCAGCAAAGGAGGGGAAAAAAACTCCAGAGAAGTTCCTGAGACGGGAAGTCTAGTCCTGCCAAGAATGCAATAAGGGTTAACAGAGAGGCAGTTTCTGTAAGCAACACCAGAATGTTTCCTTGCTGCCTTCCTTACAGGATTAGGCCAGTAATTTCTTCAAACAACCAGTTCTCTGAACTGCTTAGAATGTTAACAACCGGTTCTAGCAAATAGGTGCGAACTGGTAGAATCCCACCCCTGCTGTCAACTGATATTAAAAATCTTCCATGTTTCTTTTCAATGATATACCTTTTTTGAAATCATTGAGAGCCTTATTCTCTTATCCTCTTTGTTTCCTTTAATTAACAAATATTCCATTACATATCAATGCCAATTTTATCTGTCACTTTAATCATCTATCATATTTTCTAACTCTTTTCTATT
>BHEV01016563.1:0-10845 GCA_004319985.1 Emydocephalus ijimae | reverse complement strand
ATTGATAAAAGAGATCCCAAATTTCATAAAATTATTTATCTTCTTGTTCTCTAATTTCAAATGTCAATCTACTCATTTCAGCATATTCCAACATTTTCTTAATAATTTCTTACTCTAATGGTATTTTCTCACTCTTCCAATGTTTAGCAAATACAATCCTAGCCGCTGTCAATACATTTACAATCAAATACTTTAAGCTTTTATTATATATATCAGGTAAGATTCCCAATAAGAAAATCTCTGGTTTCAAATCTATGTGTTTCTTTGTCATTTTTTCCAGCCATATGCGAATTCTAGTCCAGTATTTCCTGGCCTCTTCACAAGTCCACCACATATGGTAATATGAGCCAGGTATCTGATGACATTTCCAACACTTTTCAGATTTATTCTTGAACATTCTTGCTATTCTTGTTGGGAGAAAGTACCACCTGTAAAACATCTTATACATATTTTCTTTATATGCTGTTGACATTGTCATTTTATAATTTTGTGAGCACAATTTTTGCCATTTCTCTAAATCAATCCCATATCCAAAATTCTTCCCCCAAGCAATCATTGTTTCTTTAACTTGTTCTTCCTCTAATTTAATTTCCAACAAATAACTATATAGTTTTTTAATCACTTTTTCATCAGTACCTGTCAAAATCCTATCTAGACCAGTCATTTATCATAAAATCCTTCTATTTTAGAATCTTTAAGATACCTTGCATGTATTTGCGCATATTGCAAAGTTTTCTTAACGAATTGGACCATGTGCTCAGCCCTGCCATTGGTCGCTGGGTGCTCAGGCGAAGTGAGCACATGTCGGATACCGCAGTCAGCCAGGTACTGCTCAAAAGACAGCGTGGTAAATTGGGGCCCGTTGTCGGATACCAGAACATCTGGTAATCCGTGGGTTGCAAACAGTCTTTCCAATCTCTTGATGACCGCTTCTGTAGTCGTGTTCGTCATGCGGTGAATCTCGAGCCAATTCGAGTAGGCGTCGATGGTTAGTAAGAAGGTGTGGCCTTTGGTCGGCCCAGCAAAGTCCAGGTGAATACGGGACCAGGGTCCCCGTGGTGTCTCCCATTCGGTTGGGATTGCCTTTGGTGGGGCGTTGCTCACTTCTTGGCATCTTTGACAAGCTTTGACCCAAGTCTCAATTTGCTTGTCGATGCCTGGCCACCATGCGGAACTTTGTGCGAGGGCTTTCATTTGCACGATACCAGGGTGGCCATCGTGCAAGGTTCTCAGTACTGCTTGTTGGAGTCGCTCTGGGATAACGACTCTAGCCCAGATGATGCAGCCCTTTTGAGAGAATAACTTTGTTTGTCGAGTTTTGAATGGTGCGAAGTCATCTGGTATCTGGTCCAATGGCCATCCACGTTCCACCCAACTTAGGACTCGTGCTAAGGTGGGGTCACATCTTGTTTCTCTCGCGATATCTTGGGTGGTTAATGGTGGTGTGTGGAGTGTCTCAATCTGTAACGTGGTTATGGTTGGCGTGGGGTCGTCGAGAGTCTCTGGAAGCGGTGCTTGGCTCAATGCGTCGGCATGGGAAATGGCTTTCCCCGGGCGGTATTGCAACCGATAATTATAAGCAGCCAAGAATTCTGACCAGCGAGTCATCCTGGGGGATAATATGTAGGGAGTCGGTTTATCTCCGGCTATTATCCCCAGCAATGGTTTGTGGTCAGTCACAATAGTAAAAGCCCGGCCATATACGTATTCGTGAAATCTTTTAATGGCAGACATAATCGCGAGGGCTTCTTTATTGATTTGGCTGTAATTTCGCTCGGTTTTTGAAAGCGTCTTTGAAAAATATGCAACAGGGGCTTCGCTACCATTAGGCAGTACATGGGTCAAAATGGCGCCCACTCCGAAAGGCGAAGCATCGCATGTGATGTTTAAGGGCAAAGTCTCATTGTACTGCATGAGTACAGCGTCAGAAGTCAGTCGTTTTTTTACATTACGGAACTCCAGTTCTTCTCTATGACCCCATACCCAAATTGCTTTTTTGTCCAGTAAACGATGTAAAGGTTCAGCGACAGTTGCTTTGTGCGGTAGAAATACGTTATAAAAGTTGATAAGGCATAGGAACGCCTGGAGATCGGCCTTGTTCTGAGGTCTGGGAGGGTTTTTTATTGCTCTTAATTTACTGTCGGTAGGGTGAATACCCTGACTGTCAATTAAATACCCTAAAAATTTGACACAATCTGTACACAGTTTACACTTATTCTTTTTTACTTTAGGACCGGCGTCTTGGAATTTCTGTAGAACTAATTTGAAATGATCCCGTCAGATTTTTGTGGTAGGTGCAGCAATTAATACATTGTCAAAGTAGGGGACCATGCCTTTAATCCCTTGTAGTAGCCTCTCCATAAGGCTCTGAAAGATCCCCAGGGCTACACTGACTCTGAACTGGAGCCGGGTGCATTGAAAGGCACCTCAGTGCGTCACAATCGTCTTGCCTGTGCCATCTTTTCATCAACAGGTAGTTGCTGATATGCCTGAGCTAAGTCTAGTTTAGCAAAGACTTTTCCGCCCCCCCAGGCAATGGAGGAGGTGCTGCACCACTGGCACCGGATATGTGTTTTGCTGTAGGGCGTGGTTCAGAGTGGCCCGGTAGTCCCCACAAATTCTAATCGAACCATCCGGCTTAATTGGTGTTACGATTGGGGTCTCCCAGGGAGAGTGATTGGTTGGCTCTAGCACCCCTGAGCTATTAACTAATCGAGCTGCTCGTCAATTTTCGGCTTTAAGGCGAACGGAACTTGACGGGGCTTAAGGCGGATGGGAGCTATTTTTGGATTTAGGCTGAACGATATTGGGGTTCCCTTGTACTCGCCTCGTTTTTCTGTGAAGATGTCCCTGAATTCCTGGACAAGGTCCTCCTCCCAGTCACTGCTGCTGATTTGGTTAATGCCTGCCACTTCAATGCCAAGTGGCGCAAACCATTGGAGGCCTAGTAAGCTAGGCCGATCTTTGTCGATTACAGTCAGAGGTAAGTACGCCGTGCGGTTCTTGAATGAGACCCGGACTCGGCTGGATCCAATGACTGGAATCCGATTCCCTTGATAGTCTTTAAGGATAAGTCTTTGGAAACAGAGGTCTTGGCGCCAGAGAGTAGGGATGAGTTGTTTTAGGGTCCGCCAGGAAACCATTGAGAGAGACAATCCCGAGTCGACTTCCATTTGGTAAGGCTGATTTTCGATGGCCACTGTAATTCAGATTTTCTTGGCATCCAAGGAAGAGGCGTGACTGATAGTGATAGTTTGGTGAGCCTCTTCTTGCTTCGTAGGGCGATTCAAGGTTCAGTTTCTGTAGGAGTGGTTTACTGGTTCTCGCCTTACAGGATGGTTTCCTGTCAATTGGTGATAGTTAGCCCCCTTCAAGGCCAGGCCGGGTCCCTGTAAGCTTCGGCAGACCCGTCTGATGTGGCCTCTCTTTCCACACTCATGGCAGAGTGCGTCGCGGAATTTGCATTCGGAGCTGGAATGGTTGGCCCCGCAGCTGGCGCAGGGGTGTAGGGACTTTGGGTAATGGTCCCGATTGGACCGGAGTCAATGGACCTCTTCCTCGTCGCTGTCTGATGATGAAGTCAATGGACCTCTTCCTCGTCGCTGTATGATGATGAAGAGAGGTCCTTGTGGTGGGTCGTCAAAAGCTGTCCTTCTGACTTGGGTGAAATGTCGCCTGTCAGTTGGTGTGCTGGAGTGCGGTTGTGGAGCAGTTGGGCAGCCGACTTCCTGGTTGCTTCTGCTGCAGTAGCATCAGCGATGGCATCAGCAAGGCTGATGTCGCTTTTCGCCATCAGCTTGCTTTGCACGCCTGGTGCATCTAATCCCAGGACTATTCTATCTCTCAACGCCTCTTCCAACGCCTCGGCGAACCCGCAGAGGCCTCCCAGGTTTCAGAGGTCTGCGATGAAATCGGTGACGCTTTCTCCTTTTCGCTGGTTTCTTTGGTAGAACTCATGCCATCTTACGAGCGTGGGCACAGTCGGTGCGTAATGAGCTCTTAGTATGGGTTCAAGGACGTCCCAGTCCATAGCCTTCACTTCAGCTGGCTTGGCTATTACTTTAGCCATCTTAAATACGGTTGGTCTGCAATGCATTAGGAATACCGCCTGTTTCTTCCTGGTTGAGGCATCCTTCAAATTGTTAGTTTCCAAAAACATTTGGAAATGATCCATGTAGGACTCCCAGTCCTCTTGTGCTGGGTCGAACGGAGCGGGTGGTATGATGCCGCTGGACGTGGTTCCGGCGTTGTGCATCGTCAGTCACGTGCTCGGCTTCTTCTTCTTTGTTTCAGTCAGCTCTGCTGTCTCCACATCCCATCCTCGTCGCCAGTGTTAAGTTTGAAGCATGGGCAAGAAAGAATGGAGACGAGCTGTTGAAACGGTGAACTTCAACTCTTTATTTGCATGGTGTGACAGCTCGAACTGGATGGCTGCGATAGCCTTCCTTATATAGGCAACCAATAACTATAAATAAATAAATAAATAATAAATATATAGTATAAATAATAATAATAGTATAAATAAATAAATAAATAAATAGTATAAATAAATAAATAAATAGTATAAATAAATAATAAATAAATAAATAAATAAATAAATAAATAAATAAATAAATAAATAAATAAAAATATGTGCATTATAAAGGACAGGGCTTCAATCACAGTTTGATGGTTACATCCTGACTTTTTTGACCCGACTGCATTATGAAGACCCTAGGAAAAAGTTATGACCCGAGGAAGGAATTGAAAAAGATACAGTACTTTTTCTTTGAATAGTGGCATTGTTATTCTTTTCTGTCCTGGCTGTGGTTTTATTTGCTCTCAGTATTGTTGCCATTTAGCAAAATGAGGAAAAAAATGAGAAAAACTTAAACAAAGGAGAACTGTTTAAATAGTTGTTATGAAAAGGAGGGAAAATAAAATTTAAACAAATGAAGAACAAATGATCAGGCATTCCTTCTATGCATAAGCTTGTACCAGAAGGGGGAGAATAGAAAGCCTTTTGTCTCTGCTTTGTTGCAGAGTTTGGAAATTTTGCTGGACTTCAAACACATCAAAGGGCATCAGGTTGGAGAAAAATGGTTGATGCACTGACAGAATTGTTTTTTTTTTTTTAAAGTTTTATTGATTTTAACAACGAACAAAAACACATAAACCATAAGACATAAAACATAAAAACATCATCCTCCTTCATAAATTTACAGACAGTGTATCAGTTGGTTTGCCACTCATTTTTGTGCATCCATTTCATAGTCTCCATTGTAATTGCATTACGTAATAACTCATATTATCAAACAACAATTATATAACCTGATATCATTATTAAACAATCATTTGACTATAATTTTATTAATTCATGCTTTAACGAGATAACTATAGTTTACTTAATTTATTTTATAACCAATCATAAAGTCATACCAAGTCTACCTTAATAAAATTTTATAAAGATACTATCAAAGAAAAAAAAGGTTCAATTGATTATTTCCTTAGTTTCTAAATATTCTATCGTTATGTTTTATTATCTAACCATTGATAAAAAAGGTCCCAAACTTCATAGAATTGTTTATCTTCTTGTTCTCTAATTTCAAATGTCAATCTACTTTCAGCATATTCCAATATTTTCTTAANCTCACAAGTCCACCACATATGATAATATGAGCCAGGTATCTGATGACATTTCCAGCACTTTTCAGATTTATTCTTGAACATTCTTTCTATTCTTATCNACATTGTCATTTTATAATTTTGTAACCACAATTTTTGCCATTTCTCTAAATCAATCCCATATCCAAAATTCTTCCCCCAAGTAATCATTGTTTCTTTAACTTGTTCTTTCTGTAATTTAATTTCCAGCAAATAACTATATAATTTTTTAATCACTTTTTCAACAGTACTTGTCAAAATCCTATCTGTCAGTCAATTTATCATAAAATCCCTCTGTTTTGGAATCTTTAAGATTGTATTGATTGTATTTGTGCATATGAAAACCAATTCTTTTCATCCAGTATTTCCCCATATCTAACTGTTTGTTCCTTCTTATAGGTTAGAGGATAAGAGAAAGCTTCAATAGTTGATAACCAAACTGGGATTTTCAAATAGGATTGTCTCTTAATTTTCTCCCAGTTCAACCATAAAGACTCCCGTANATCCTCCTCTAGTTCTAGCATCTTGTAAAAGTTTTAATTTTATTCTCGCTTTCTTACCTTGCCATATATACTTCAACACAATTTTATTGAATTCTTCAAAATAATCTTTGCCAAGCCGAACTGGTATTGTTTGGAACAAATATAAAATTCTAGATAAAATGTTCATCTTAATTGTTGAAATTCTACCTATCAATGACAGTTGTAAATTTTCCCATTTTTTCAAATCGGATGCTATCTGCTGTTTAAGTTTAATATAATTATTCTCTTTCAATGTAGTACATCTTGATGTCAAATATATCCCCAAATATTTAACTTTGTTCGTAACTTGAATTTTCAATAAGTCTGCCAGTTCTTCTCTTTGCCTTAATAACATGTTCTTTGTCAGAATCTTTGTTTTATCTTTATTTATTTTCAGACCAGCCATCTCACCATACGTCTCTATCTTTTCCAATAGTTTTAAAGCTGTCTCTAGAGGATCTTCCAGAATGAAAACCAACTCATCCGCAAAGGCTTGCAATTTAAATTCCTACTTTTTAATTTTCATGCCTTTTATATTTTGGTCCTCTCTAATATTTCTATTCAACACTTCCAAAGTCTGTACAAATAGCAAAGGTGATAATGGGCATCCTTGTCTTGTGCCTTTTCTTATATTAATAGAGTCTGTACATTCTCCCTCTATCATTACTTTTGCCGATTGCATATAGTATATGGCTTCTATTGCTTGAATAAATTTTCTGGCAAAGCCCACCTGTTCCAGTAATAATAACATAAATCTCCAATTCACATTATCAAATGCCTTTTGGGCATCTAGGAATATCAAAGCCATTTGTTTTTCAGGATGCGCCTCATAATATTCCAAAGTGTCCAAAATTATCCTCATATTGTCTTTAATTTGTCTCTTTGGTAAAAATCCATTCTGATCAGGATGAATAAAATTATTTAAGTATTATTTAAGTCTTTCTGCCAGAATTGAGGCAAAGATTTTATAGTCTGCATTCAATAAGGAAATAGGTCTATAGTTCTTAATTTGTAATGGGTCAACCCCTTCTTTTGGAATAAGTGTAATATAAGCTTCTGACCATGTTTTAGGTATTTTCTTATTTAACATAACTTCATTCATGACTTCTAGCAGTGGATGCTCAACGATTCTTGTAGTGTTTTATAAAATTCTGCCAGAAGCCCGTCTGGACCTGGTGCTTTCCCATTATTCTGTCTATTGAATGCTTCAGTTAATTCCATCATTGTTATAGTACTTTCTAACATTTTTTCAGTCTCTTCAGGTATCTTGGGTAAATTAGCATTTTGTAAATACTGTTTAATTTTTCCCTCATCAAGATCCTCCTGTTTATATAGTTGTCCATAAAAGTCTCGAATAATTTCCTTTTTCTCCTTATTGCCATAACACATTTGACCTTGATCATCTATTAACTGTAATATTTTCCTTGATTCTTTCTCCTTTCTCAGTTTATATGCTAACCATCTACCTGGTCTTATTTTGCATCTTCAAAATAGTTCTGTTTAGCACTTCTGATTTTTTGTGCCAGTTCTTCTTTCTCTACCTGGCCCATTTTATGTTTGATTATGTCCATTTTAAGTTTAATATCTTTTTTCTGTGGCATTTTCTGTAATTTTTTTTCCAGTTTTTTGTAGTCATCTTCTAGAGCTTTAATAGCTTGCCTCTTCCTAGTATTCTTTTTCTTTGTATAGTCTATTATTAATCCTCTCGCACATGCCTTCATTGTATCCCAAACATTCTGTATTGAAGTATCTTCTTTTTTATTTTCACTAAAGAAGAAAGTCAATTCTTTTTCCATCCATTGTGTGAAGTCTTTTTCCTTTAAAATAGTATTATTTAATGTCCATCTAGATCTTCTTTGTTGTCCTTTCCATTTAATTGTCATTGGATTATGGTCTGCCCATGTACTTGTTTCAATATTTGTTTCTTGAATGTTAGATATTAATTCTGTTGAGATCCAAATCATATCTATTCTGGACCATGATAAATGTCTATTTGAATAAAAAGTATAATGTTGAGTTTTAGCATTTCTTTCTCTCCATATATCTTTTAAATTTAATCCATCTATCATTTTGAAGAAGGATTTAGAGAGAGTCTTTCTATTTTGTCTTGATGCTGTCGCTGTGTAGTCCAATTTATTATCTACAATTCCATTGAAATCTCCCATCATAACTATGTTAATATAGTCCAGTTCGATTGCTTTCATATGTAACCTTTTATAAAATTCTTCTTGTTTATCATTCGGGGCATAAATTGCAACCAGGAGTGTTTTTGTGTTATAATCCACTATTTCAACCATTAATACTCTTCCATCTTCATCATTATAGATCAGTTTGGCTGGAATAGATTCTTTAATATACAAGGCCACTCCTCTTTTCTTACAATGAGTCAGGGAAGTAAAAGTTTTCCCTAATTTTGATCGTATCAATAATTGTTGATGTTCTTTTTTAATGTGTACTTCTTGTAAGCAGATTATATCAAATTTTAATTTCTCTAATTTATGAAAAGTTTTTCTTCTTTTGGTAGCTGAATTCAGTCCATTTATATTCATAGAAATCAATTTTTTCTCCTCCATAATTATGTTTTATATTTAGGTCTAACAGCTCTCGTAGCTTCACGTTGTTCTTTGGTCTCCACTTGTCCACCTACTGCACCTTCTTCTTTTCCCATTCCCATTTGGTCATCTTGAAGTTCAGTTGAGATGGTCTCTTTTTCTATCTCTATTTCTCTTCTTTTGAAGAATTCATTGTAGAGCATTTCTGCTTTCTCAATTGAATCAATTCTGTAAACATTAATCCTTCTGGAATCAGCCATCTGTAACTCACCTCTTTTTCCAGCAACATTTTAGTCAGGAATCCATATTCTCTTCTCATCTCTCTCACTTTTCTGGGTACTTGTTTTAAGACCACAATCTCTTTGTCTTTATACTTCAATGTCTTCTCTCTTGCCACTTGTAATATTTGTGTTTTAATAGTTTTTTTGGTAAATCTAACATGGACCTCTCTTGGTAGACTATTCCTCATCGCATATCTTGTGAAGACTCGATATATCTCATCTACTCCATCCATCATCTTTTCCTCTGTTACTCCCAGAGCTCCAGCCAAGATTTCTATCATTACTGCAGCCAAATTTTGTCCTTTTTCTTCCTCTATGTTTTGGAATCTGAGGTAAAATTCTGATCTGTCCATCTCCCACTTCAACATCCCACTTTTATCTTGTTCAGCCATTGTTAATCTGCTGTCAATGTTTCCAATTGTCTCATCTCTTTGTTTATCTTTCTCTTCCATTTTTTGGAGTCTCTCATCGTATTTCACCATCAATTGTTGAATGTTTTCAATTTTTTCATCAGTCTTCACGATTCTTTGTTCAATGCTCTCCGTTCTTTGTTCAATACTCATTTTAAGTTCTTGAATTTCTTGCAAAACCATTGTTACATCCACTTGTGCTTTATCTTGCTTCGCCATTGTTAAAAGTCATCCTCCAGCTGATGGGGAGGCAGGAGTAGAGGTTGAAATGCCAGAAGGTAAAATTTTCTTACTCATTTGGATAGCTCCAGGTCTTCAAGCTCTTTTAATCCAATTGGTAGGGTGGCCAATCATAATCCAATTGGGAAAAGGGAAAACATAAGAAAAAGCCAATAAAAAATAAAAATCCCAAAATTGAAAAGAAAAAAGGATTAAAAATAAAAATAAAAAGGAGGTTCTTCTGGTTCTTCTAAACCTTTATCCTGTTATGGGATAGTCAGTTGTTGTTCAAAAATAAAAATTAAAAATAAAGCAAAAAAGAATAATACCCAATAATATTAAAAAATAATAAGAGAAAGAAAAGAGAAAGAAAATTCTTCAGATTCTTCACACCTTAATCCAATTGAAAGGTCACAAAAAGTAAGAGATAACCATAAGAGTAAATCAAAAATGGAAATGGGGAAGACAAAAGTCCCAATAAAGAAAAAGAAAAAAGATATTTTGAGGCTTTCCCTTAAAAAAAAAAAAGATAAAAATAGAATAAAAAATAAAGAATAAATATACAAATATTACAAAGTACTGTGGGGTTGAAGAGGGGGGATAAAATAGCTAAGAGAAAATAAAAAAAGGAGCACACTGCATTTTATTTAAGTATCCAAGGCTCTTATAATGGCTTCTCCACAAATTTCAAAGCCAAGCTTCAAATGTTCAATTAATTGTAGAGGTACCAGAGAGACAACTGCAAAAACATTCTCCAGTGCTCTTTCCTCTATCTTATCAAGTTCCAGTGTCCTTGAGGAAGAATTTTTCACAGTCCTCTCAACTTCAAATAAAGTATTTTCAAGCCTCCAGTTGGCAGTGTTGCAAAGTTTCTTTAATCCACTCCCCCTTCTTCCTAAAAAAAGCCTAATAAAAAAAGAAAATAAACATGTTTATATATGTATATATATGTATGGCAATCAGCTTTGTTCGGGTATTTTCCCACGTCATAGTAGTGGTGCTTTTAAAGTTGTAGCAAGGTTTCNTTCCCACGTCATAGTAGTGGTGCTTTTAAAGTTGTAGCAAGGTTTCAGCAGAATCTCATCTGCCATCATCAGGCTTCTGTATAGTGTTTGTCTGTTAGTTAGACTTTTACAGGGGTTTCAGATTTAAATTTGGGGCAGCCTATTGCTGTGCCAGAATGGTTTTTTCTTCATCCTGATTGGTTGAGAGTCTTGGT
>BHEV01016561.1:0-13699 GCA_004319985.1 Emydocephalus ijimae | reverse complement strand
ATCTATCTATCTATCTATCTATCTATCTATCTATCTATCTATCTATCATCTACCTACCAGATATTCTTCCTTGGATTTCCTTTCAGGCAACGTTTGAAGTTACTACAAAGATTTCTCCTTGAGTAAAACAACAACAACAGCAACAGTAGCAGCAGCAGCAACAACAACAACAACAAGCCAGAAAACTCAGGTGAAGTGAAAAGGTACAAATAGCACAATTTCTAAGGAAATTAATACATGAGTGAGAGGAGAACTGATGCAATCTCCAAGTTTTATATTTCCTTCTTTTATAGCAGTTTAATTGTCCTAAGCATATGCTTTCATCTGCTAGAAATTTAATGAAGCTTTTGGTGATTAAATTTCCATTATCCAGGCAAATAAAGAATGATACCACAGGATGGTAACCTCTTCAAGGTGATTTAATGAATCCAGGGCTGAGGACTGGAGCCACATGCAGCTCTTTTGGCCCCCTGCTGTGGCTCCCTGACAGCTGATCTCACCACTGCCTGGCTTCACCTCTCCCCCTCATCTTGCCTGGCATGGGAAGGTAAGGTGATGACAGGAGATGGAGACTCACTCTATATTCAGAGCAAAAGGTGACTGGGTAGGAGTGAATGACATCGAGTTGGCCATGCCCACCCAGTCACACCGGTTGTTAAATTATTGGGTCTAGTGTTTTATTTTCTGTAGGAAATAGCAGCAATAGACTTATATACCACTTTATAGTGCTTTACACCCCTCTCTAAATAGTTTTACAAAGTCAGCCTCTTGCCCCCAACAATCTGGGTCCTCATTTTACCCACCTCAGAAGGATGGAAGCCTGAGTCAACTCTGAGCCTGGTGGAATTCGATCTGTCAAATTGCAGGCAGCTGGCAGTCAGTAGCCTGCAGTACTGCTCTCTAACCACTGCGTCAAATGGGTCCAAATGGCTCTGAGTGTTTAAGGTTGCAGACGCCTGGGATAGAACATAGAATAATAGAGTTGGAAGGGATCTTGGAAGTCTTTTAGTCCAACCCTCACCTCAAGGAGGAGACCCTATACCATTTCAAACAAATGGTTGTCCAGTCTCTTTTTGAAAGCCCAATGGAGCACCCAAAGTTCTGAAGGCAAGGTGTTCCATTGACTATTTTGTTGATTTAATCCTAGCAGTTCAAAAGCATGCAAATGCGAATAGATAAATAGGTACCACTTTGGTGAGAAAGTCATAATATTACATGACCACAGAAATGCCTTCTGACTGCCTGGCTCCCTCAGCTAGGAAACGGAGGTGAGCATTCCTCCTCTAGTCAGACACAACTGGACAGGGGAAACTTTTACCTTTACTTTTCTTTAGTGGACGTATTTGTTTTTCCAGCCATTCTTCCTCTGAAAATAAACTCTTCACCACCATCCAAATTTGTCAGCCAATATTTGTTTCTATGGAGAGGTGGGAACATTAGAATAGACACAGAACATGCTGGAAGTTGCATGAGATTGCCAACTGTCCTGCAATATATTGTCCTTTTTACAGGTCTTCTTCCTGTCGTTGATCTCAATGGCATTGCTAGCAAAGGCAACATTTTGCAAATACCTAGACAATGGATGGCTGTTGCAAAAATATGAATATTAAGCTGGTTGAAATTGATGGTCCATGTAGCTCAGACTGCATTCATCTTTCTGACAGTGACCAACAGATGCCACAGGAAGGTTTTCAAACTGGGCGATGCCCATCTGCTTTGGTTAATCCCCAGCATCTGGTGATCGAAGGTATATTGGCTTGAACACAAAGGCCATTCTTCTGAAATAAGCTTCATCAATGGAAAATATCTCTTTGAAACCCATTTATCACCCAAAGCCACTGTGGAACTCTGTAATGAACTCGGGAGATGCAGTTAAATTGCATATTATAATCGTGTATTATTAGAATAATTTGCATCTCAACATGGCAGGTGCTAGACTATAGTTGGTAGGCCTGTTGCACTCATTTTAATTTTGCAGCATTTTTGTTCCAAATTATTCCTCCTAAACCTTGAATGTGGAGATCATCCCTCTATGGTGTTTGATCTAAGCCCTTTTAGGAGGAATTGAATGGCCTATGAATCTGGATTGCTATTTTCATTTCCTTCTTGCATTTATGGTTAGTACAGAACTACCATCTGGTTCTCACTGACTCTGATGAGTGCTTTTAATTTGAGGAACCCAGTTAATTATTCTCCCATAATTCAAGAAATTTGTCTAGAGCAGGGGTTCTTTTTTCCTCCAAAGTAGCAGGTTGTAGCACAAAGCTATTAGTTTAAAGACAACTAAACGATTATATTTATTTATTTATTTATTTATTTATTTATTTATTTATTTATTTATTTATTTATTTATTTATTTGTCAATCGCTTGCAAGATAATAGGTATAAGTATATACATAGTTATGAATAAATGAAATGGGTACATATAAGAAAAATAAAAGAAACAATAGGACAGGGACGGTAGGCACATTGGTGCGCTTATGCATGCCCCCTACAGACCTCTTAGGAAAGGGGTGAGGTCAATAGTAGACAGTCTAAGGTTAAAGTTTTTGGGGTTTGGGGAAGAAACCACAGAGTCAGGTAGAGTATTCCAGACATTGACAACTCTGTTGCTGAAGTCGTATTTCCTGCAATCAAGTTTGGTGCAATTAACCTTGAGTTTGTATCTATTGTGTGCTCTTGTATTGTTATGGTTGAAGCTGAAATATTCATTGACTTGTAGGACATTGCAATGTATGATTTTATATGCTATACTTAGATCGGACTGAAGGTGGCATAATTCAAGGTTTTCTAGGTCTAGAATTTCAAGTCTGGTGGCATAAGGTGTTCTACAATGAGTAGAGGAGTGGAGAACTCTTGTAAAATATTTCTGGACTTTCTCAACTGTGCTAATATCAGATACGTAATGTTGGTTCCAGACTGATGAGCTGTATTCGACTGTTGGTCTAGCAAATGTTTTGTATGCTCTAGTTACTAGTGTGATATTACCAGAGAAAAAGCTACGTAGGATTAGGTTAACAACTCTTAATGCCTTTTTGGCTGTGTAGTTACAGTGGGCTCTAGCACTTAGATTATTAGAGATGAGTATTCCAAGATCCTTTACAGAGCTTGGATCATCAACAAGATCTTGACTATTCAGCTTGTATTTTATTTTCTGATTTTTTTTGCCACTATGTAAGACAGAGCACTTATTTGTTGAGATTTGAAGTTGCCATTTGTTTGACCATTCTGATACATAGTCAAGGTCTTTTTGAAGGATAGCAATATTGTCTGTGGTATTGAACAGCTTTACATCATCAGTGAAAAGAACGCAGTTGCTCTTAATATGATCACAGAGGACATTTATGTAGAGTATGAAGAGAGTTGG
The DNA here is from genome assembly GCA_004319985.1 of Emydocephalus ijimae. Lineage (NCBI taxonomy): Eukaryota > Metazoa > Chordata > Lepidosauria > Squamata > Elapidae > Emydocephalus > Emydocephalus ijimae. The sequence goes on along the minus strand of BHEV01016561.1, from coordinate 10,332 downwards.
TCCTAGAACACTGCCTTGGGGGACACCACTATTGACAGGTACCGAATTTGATAGGACGCTCCCAATTTTGACAATTTGTTGTCTGTTTGACAGGAATGCTTCTATCCAGTTATGCAGTTGTCCAGACATACCATAAGATTTTAGTTTTAGTAGTAGTTTGTTGTGTACCACTGAATCAAAGGCTTTACAGAAGTCTATGTAGATTGCATCTATTGCTTTGCCCTGATCAAGTTGTGTAGTCCATATGTTTTTGCAGTGTAAGAGTTGCAGATTACAGGATAGTTTTTTTCTTGAAATCAAATTTTTTTATTGGAGAGTAGGTTGTTTGTCTCTAAGTGGAGGATAATTGATTGGTTAATAATTGATTCCATGACTTTACAGGTGACGCAGCATAAAGAGATTGGTCTGTAATTTTCAACTGGGCTGGGGTCTCCCTTTGTGAAGATGGGGATGACCATGGCTTATGACCATAGGTTTGGCAAGGAGCTGGTCCCAAAAGATTTTTCAAAGATTATGCTTAGAGGTTTGGCTATGGCAGTGGATAGCTTTTTTAAGAAGTAGGCACATATTCCATCCGGTCCAATAGATAGAGATGGTTTTAGATTGTGTCGTGCTTTTTCAACATTGTCTTCTGTAAAATTGATATGTATTATATCATCGTAGTTGTCTGTGGTCCGGCTAGGAAATACTGGGCATGATCCATTGCTGTTTACAAATACTGAGCTGAAGAATGTGTTAAAGATGTTGGCTTTAATGGTGTCATCATTGCAGTCTTTACCATTAGGTCCTATCACAGGTGGGATGGACCTTGAGTCTTTTAGTTTGTTGTTTACAAAATTGTAAAAAGCGCGGGTGGAATTGGTGCCTAGAAGGTTTTCCTCTTGTTTAATGTGATAATTGGTGCATTCAGTCTTTATCTGGTGGCATAAATTTTTGTATCAGCTTTTGAAATTGGCAACATGACCAGATTTGTTTTTCCGCCAGAGTGATCTCTTTTTGGATTGAAGCTTCCTTATTGTTATGGGTAATCTGTTTTTTTTTTTGGCAGGGGGAGTTGTTATTGGTACATATAGTTCGATAACTCTTTTAACTTCAATTGAAAATATGTTGTAATGGTCTTCAACAGTATTGCATCCAGTGAATAGAGATTGCCAATCAAGGGATGATTGTGATGATTTTTGTGTGGCCATATGTTGAGAGAAAAGTCAATCATATTGTGGTCACTGCTGGAAAAGGGTTCTTTAGTTTGTATTCCACAAATTAAATTCAAACTATTGCAGAAGATGAGATTGAGGCAGTTGTTTAGTCTAGTGTTGTTCATTACTAGTTGTTCCAGTCCCAGATTTGTAACAGCATTGTAGAAGGTTGCGTGTATGGGTTCAGTTGCACATTCATTTAGGGTCCAGTCAATATGAGATAGATTGAAGTCACCAAGAAAGATAAAAATGTGTGGGCAGGATGCTGCCCATGTTAGTCATGTATTTAGCTTGTTTACATGTTCGATGTCATAATCAGGAGCTCTGTAAGATAGTAAGAATCAAAATGTGATATTTAAGGATAGTTCACAGATGATGGTCTCAGGAAGAGCAAGCTCCTGGATAACTTGGATGTTTTTTAGATATAGGACTTTTAAATGAAGATAGCAATACCACCTCCTCCATGAATTTCACGATCTGATCAGTAAACATGATAGTCTCTTACTGTGGTAATGGAGTCAGGGAAAGATGCATTGAGCCATGTTTCACAGACAAATATGATTTCGAATTTAGCCATATTTATACAGTGGGCTAAAGCTAAAATCTTGAATGTTCAGGTCTCCGACACATCAGTTTACTTTCAGCATGAAGAAGTCAGCTTGAGGCTGATGGTTTGTGCTTTGTAATAACAATAACATTTTTAACAGATGATACCTTCCAGAGTCAAGATGTTGAATCTACCTAAAATGCTGCCCAAATGACATTTCTCAAGCCATGTGCCAAGGACGGCTTGATTTCACAAGCTGTCCTGGTGAGTCCAATTAATCCCTGTCATTTATTGAAGCAAGCTATAAATATTGACCAAGGTGGACAAAAATTAATTAATTGAAAGGACAATAAACTTCTACAGTCCACTGGAAACATTATTGGATTGTAACCATGAGCTCTAATTTCATTCTCTTGAAGCACACAAGCTTTGGTTGATGTTTTGTACCAGGTTTCTGTTCTGATCTAGCCCTCCCCAAAAAGCACTAAGCTGACTTTTTGTCCTGGTGAAGCCCCTTTTTTAAAACAAAGGTGAATTTCTTGCATTCACCTTCAGTCAAAGGCCTGGCAAACAGTCTTTCAAGGGTGTAATTAGGAGCACAGACCTATCTAGCTTGGAAAGCTGCCAAGTAAATATTTCCAAATGCAGTGCTGACAAGGAAGGACTTGGCACAGAGTCTCTGAGATGGACAGACAGATCTTCATACTGTTGCAATGAATTGATTGTTTCCTGAAAAAGCCCCCTCCCCTTTTGCTCCTCTTTTAATCCCTATGGGATGAGCCATTCACCATCCATCTGTGGCCTTACTCCCACATCGACCCTTAGTTCATAATTGTCCTTTTCTTTTGGCAGCTCTGCACATGCACAGTCTGGGAACCGGCTCCAGCTGCTTCTCTGCCACACTGCTCTTCAACTCTGAAGGCAACTCATAATTGCCAGCCTGCCCTGGCTCCATCTCTGCCTCTGATGCAGAGTCCTTGTCCGAGCCTTCCTCAGTCTCCAGGACTGGCCCAGGTTCCTCCCCAAACTCCTCACTGTCCTACTTTGTTGCCAGCTCCACTAGCCACCGGCAGGCCACAACAGCTTCAAAGTCAGTAAGCTTTCTAAAAAGTTCTACAGACAGTTCTTGACTAATGACTGTAATTGAGCTCACCATTAGGATCGAAGTCATGACAGTCATAAGCAGGTCATCATGTGGCCATGCCCGATTTTGCAACTTTTTTGGGGGATGATCATAAAGCACAAATGCAGTCGTAAAGCAAACATGTTGGTCATTAAGCAAACATCATGGTCGTTTATCAAACCTATTGTTCGTTGTAGAGCATTTATTGATGGAAACCAAAAGAAAATGCAAGTTTCCAGAAAAATACTATCTCAAACTGTGGTCCCATGAGGCCAGTTGCCAAGTGCCCAAATTGTGATGATGTGACAACAAGAGTGAATCTGAACTAGTTTTTTGGAGGTCTATCATAAGTTTGAATGGTCACTAACTAACTGGTCATAACCTGAGGACTATCTATTCCACATCCACCTTCTTGTAGTTAGACTCAGATGAGGGAATAGAAAGGGAACTTACCAAATTTGCAGATGATACTAAGCCGGCAGGAATAGCTAACACCCAAGAAAATAGGCTCAAGATTCAGATGGATCTTGACAGACTAGAACACTGGCCTGTATCTAACAAAATGAAATTCAGTGTAAAGAAAAATAAAGTCCTACACTTAGACAAGAAAAACCAAAAGTACACATATAGACTGGGTGAAACCAGCCTCAATAGCAGTAACAATGAGAGGGATCTTGGAGTCTTAGTGGACAACCAGCTAACTATGAACCACGAAATAAGGTAATGCAATCTTAAGTTGCATTAACAGAGAGATACAATCAAGATCAAGTGAGGTACTAATACCACTCTATAAAGCCTTAGTAAGATCACACTTAGAGTACTGCATCCAGTTTTGGTCACCACATTATAAAAAAGATGTTGAGACTCTAGATAAAGTACAGAGAAGAGCAACCAGGATGATTAGGGGACTGGAGACTAAGGCATATGAAGAACGGCTACAGGAACTGGGCATGGCTAGTCTAGTGAAGAGAAGGACCAGGGGAGACATGATAGCAGTCTTCCAATATTTGAGGAGCTTTCACAAAGAGGAAGGGGTCAAGCTATTTTCTAAAGCACCTTTAGGCCAGACAAAGAATAATGGATGGAAACTGAACAAGTAGAGATTTAACATGGAAATAAGGAGAAACTTTCTGACAGGGACAACAATCTACCAATGGAACAGCTTGCCCTCAGAAGTTGTGGGAGCACCATCACTTGAGATCTTCAAGAAGAGATTGGACTGCCATTTGTCAGAAATGCTGTAGGGTCTCCTGCTTGGGTGGGGGATTGGACCAGATGACCTACAAAGTCCCTTCCAACTCTGATTATCTGTTATCTGTTATCTGACTTCAAACTAACTGTTCTTCTGTTTTGCAGTGGAACAGATGCAGAAGGAATCTGGGTCTCTTTGTAATGGAAGCCAATTTGGCTGAACTTCTTTTATGTTTCTATTCCCCATCACCCTCCACTTTTAATTACATTTGGTTTGTTTCTCCAAATCAGTCGCCCAAAATAATTAAGTTGTGAATTTCCAGAAAGAAAGGTGAGATACAAATGGAAGAAGATGACTATTGTCACCGCTACTCTTCTTTTGCTATCGCTGCACTTTCTCTGGGTAGAGTTATTTCAAGATTCCTTTTTTTTTTTTTTTTGGCATGTGGTGTCTTCAGGAATGGATGTTCAGCAAAATTCACACATGTGCAAATCTGGAAGCTGCCATATGTGCAGTCGTATCGAGTTTGCTTTCATTTGCCATTTTAGTGCTAATGTGTACTCGTAAAGTGAAGACATAGGGTTAGCTATTAATGAAGTGAGGGAACTAAAGGTGTGAAAGAGTCCACATGTTCCAGTTCAGGAATTAATTTTAGAACCAGTTAAGTCAGAATTCAGAATGAATCAAAACTCGAGGTGGAAGAGATGCTATTGTAATGGAAAGAAGGCTGGGACGGGCTCAGCTTATTCTGTGAGACAACTTGCCAAATGCGGTTAGTGTCATCACAGTAGAATAAGAATTGTTTTGATTGCTTAATAGCTGTTTGATTTTTCTTTCTTTTCAAGGGCTTTTTTGTTTTGATGGACCCCAAGCAAATAAATCCATCAAATAAATAAGCAGTGATTTCAATCTAACATTTCCTAACAGTGAGAACAATTAACCGGTGGGACAGCTTGCCTTCAGAAGTCATGGGTGCTCCATCACTGGAGGCTTTTAAGAAGAGACCGGACAGCCACTTGTCTGGAGTGGTATTGGGTGTCCTGCTTTAGCAGGACTAGAAGGCTTCCAAAGTCCCTCCCAACTCCTCCAGTGGTGCAGTGGTTAGAATGCAGTACTGCAGTTTGCTTCTGCTGACTGCCAGCTGACTGCAATTTGGCAGTTTGAATCTCACAGGCTGAAGGGTGGCTCAGCTTTCCATCCTTCCAAGGTCAGTAAAATGAGGACCCAGATTGTTTGGGGGCAATATGCTGATTCTGTAAGCTGCTCAGAGAGGGCTGTAAAGCACTGTGAAGTGGTATATACATCTAAATGCTATTGTTATTCTGCTAACGACGAGACAACCAAAATGTTGGTGTAGGCATTCCAGCAGTGATGAGGTCCTAGGATAAAGGACCACAGTTTTGGATTCTATTGTCCTGGCAAAATCACACAACTATGTGATTTTGTATTCTGGTTTTGCTGGCAAAATCACACCACTATGTTTCATTTATCTTGGCTATGTCATGCAGGGGAATTCACTGGAGAAAGCAATTATGTCTGGAAGAATTAGTAATAAAAGGAAACCAGACCACCAAAGAACAAGGTGGCTGGATGGTGGCTGGACCATCATTAAAGCTAACACCAACCAGAGCATAGAACAACTCAAAGAAGTAGCGCCAAGATTGGAAGATGTGGAGAGACCTGGCCTATAGAATTGCCAAGAATCGGACATGACTGAATGGTTAATGAATGCCAAGATGATCAAGAGACTTTGTGTTTGGAGTTTTGAGAAGATAAGTTTGAGTGCTGATATTATGGTACTCTTCAAATACCTGAAAGGATGTCTTGGCGAAGAAGGTCAAGACTCTCTCTTGTTCCAGAGTTGAGGATACAGAATAATGAATTTAAATGGCAAGAAAATCAATACAATAGTTCAATGTAACTAGCAGTGGAACCAATTACCCAGAAGAGTGGTAGACTCTCATTAATTGGATGAGTTGAAACACAGGGTAGTCCAGTACCTATTGACGTTTTTCAATTGATTAGTCATTTATCACCTGTCATTTGTCACGATAGATATAATTTCACCTGGTTGTATATTACTAGTTTCATCTTCAACTACCTTGTTTGTGCATTCAACTGGCAGTTGATTTTAAGTTCATGGTTTATTGTTTTTGTGTGGTCCAAGGAATTGTCAACATTTCCCCCCTGAACCATAACACAAATACAGCAATGTTTCTTAATTTAGCCTTTCTGATCATCCAGCTTTCACAATCTTTTTCAACTGGGGAAATAATAGATTTGACAATATTTAGCTTTGAGGTCAGTGAGATACCTCCACACTTTCATATGTCATCAAGATGCCTCATAACGATTGTGATCCAGTTGTTCAAGAATTTTAATGCTACCTTTTCTTTGGTCTTAGAATATAACTTGTGTTTTTTCCCCCAGTTCCTTGATCTGTGCTTATCTTTTACATTTTCCTTTACAAATTGCAAGCTGCGTTTTATTTGCATCATCTTGTAATAGTTTTTGTTGCTATTTCACCAATTCTTGCAGCTTTGTGGTTAGCAATATTTTATTGGCTCCATAAACTTCATTTTCCCAACTGTTTGACTCTAGTTCAGTAATCCAATCTTTGAATATATTGTTAATTTGGGGTATTCTCCCCCCTTTTTTGCATAGCTCTTGTATATATTCCTACCATCTCTTCTTTATATCTTATTTCTCTGCTAGATCTTTGCATTATTTATTTATTTATTGTTGTGTCCATTTGATATAACCGTTTCAATCAATTTTGGTAGTATTCATCAATATGTTTGATGAAATTTCCACTTGATTGTGGTCTTCGATTTCTATGGATTGCCTGTTCCTTATCTCTTCTTGCTCTCCTCTGGAACACAAATTCTAATTTTACCTTTATTCATCTATTGCTTGGGGATCAGAGATGAAATGTTCCCGGTTTGGCCCGATTCTCCCAAACCGGTAGTAAAAAATGCTCTTGGTTTGGGCGAACCGATAATTCTGATGTGCCGAATGATTTGGATTAGCTAGAAAGCAGGAATCATCAGATGTCTTGCTTTCTAGCTATTCTAAATTGTGCGGCACAGCTGATCCCCCCCCCCTTGCTGTTGTACTTACCTTAGAAGCTTCAAAATGCTTCTTCTTTCAATGCCCAGGAGGCTTCCCTGAGGCCCAGTAGGACAAAAATGGGGCACGGGAAGAGGGGTGCTGCAAAAGAAAAAAAAAAAAGACTTGACCCTCCAGTCACATGACCACCTAGCCATGCCCCCAGAACAGGTAGTAAAAAATGTGAATCCCACCACTGTTGGGGGTGCTTTAATTTGGATTTTTGCATGGAACAGAGGACTGGATTTAATAGCCTAACTAATTTTTAGGGCATGTCAAATCCTTCAGTTTTCAATTTCCAAACATTAGGGGAGCTCAAAAGTTGTGACATGCCTTGGGGATTGTAAAGATGTTTTTGTTACTTTAATATAATTTAGATGTGCTTGGTAAGTAACCACATAAATATCATGGAGTAATTAGAGAAATTCAGAATGCAGAAAAAACAATTACTACCAACCTACCTTTTTACTCTAATAGATTCTTGACTCTTGATGAATGTATCTTTTCTTTTATGTACACTGAGAGCATTTGCACCAAGACAAATTCCTTGTATGTCCAATCACACTTGGCCAATAAATTATATTATTCTATTCTATTCTATTCTATTCTATTCTATTCTATTCTATTCTATTCTGTTCTGTTCTGTTCTGTTCTGTTCTGTTCTGTTCTGTTCTGTTCTGTTCTATTCTATTCTATTCTATTCATTCTATAACTTTTCACCATTTTGTTTGTTTTATTATCAATTTTGTGGGAACTGTTCTGTACCTTCATTTGAATTTTTGAAACCCCGCGTTTTGATTGGTCAAAGTGTGGGGTGATCTGATTGGGTTAGCGAGCCGCGCTGATTGGCCCTCTGAGAATCTCCCACGATTGGTGGATAAGAATCGCAGGAGATTCAAAGCGATGCCATTGGCCGCGGCCACTGCGGCTTGAGAATAAAAAGCCGCAAGTTTTCCCTTGGAACCAGATCGGTTCCGGGGGCTTAATAAAGAGCTGAAACCATAGTCACTGCCTCCTGGTCTTCTTTCCTGACGGACATGACACTGGTGACGAGGATGGGATCCCAAGGCTGAACCCCATCGAGCACGTGTCCGCCGGAAGCAAGACCGACGAGATGGCTGGCATCGCACCGCCTGCGCCATTCAACCCCGCTAGCGAGGACTGGGAATCCTACATGGACAGATTCCTCATGTTCCTTGAATGCAACAACATGAAGGACGCCACCGGGCTGAAAAAACGAGCCGTTTTCCTGACATACTGCGGACCCGCAGTGTTCAAAATGGCGAAAGCCCTTGCGAAACCCGCTGACATCAAGGAGATGGACTGGGACATCTTCGAACCTTTGCTCCGAAACCACTACGCCCCCATCGTGCCCACCCTCATCCGGCGGCACGACTTCTACCGGTGGGACCAGAGACCGGCCGAAAGCATCAGCGAATTTGTTGCCGAGTTGCGGAACCTGAGAGGCATGTGCGGATTCTCCGACATGGACGAGGCACTACGGGACCGAGTTGTGTTCGGACTTCGGGATCCAGTCCTCCAGAGCCGACTAATGGCCAAAGGCGACATCGCCCTCGCCGACGCCATTGCTGAAGCCACCGCGGCCGAGGCTACCCGGAAGTCAGTGAACTGCATGCGGAGATCGGATGCCAGGGATCGCACCGTGACCACCAACTCGGGACGGGCGACTGAGGCCCAACCGGAAGCAAGCCACCGCGAGACCACCACCCACCATGGTGAATTCCACTCTGCCTCCGACACCTCGGATGACGAGGAGGAGATCCACCGGCTCCAGGCAGGATGCGATCAGCGAAATTGGCAGGGTCGTAAGTCGGGGACTGCATGTGCCGGTTGCGGAGGCAACCACCCGAGATCAGAGTGCCATTTCTTCGACGCAGTCTGCTGGCATTGTGACAAGAAAGGCCACATCGCCCGCGTCTGCCAACTCAAGAAAGCCTACAGCCCCAGATGGCGGGACCACAGCGAGCGGAGATCGGACAGCACACCCCCCAGACCCAGGGATTGCCCAGCTGACAGCCGATGGGACCAGAGCGGCCAAACCTGACGAGGCGGGGAGACCCAATGGAAAGAGGAAACCCACCAGATGGTCATCATCAGCCATGCATCAACCACCGACACCCGAAAGGTCTACGTGGAGGTAGGCATCGAAGGCGAGCCATGCCGGATGGAAGTGGACTCCAGGTCCTACCTCTCCATGGTTGCCTGGCAAGAAATCAAACGTCTGGTGCCTACCATCCACAAGAAGGGACTGGAGAACCAGAGACCAATCATCAAAGACTACCAGGGAAATCGCATCCCGGTAGTCGGAACCGGACAGTTCAGGGTAACCTTTAAGGGCCGCACAGCAAAGCTTCCCCTAACCATCGTGGACCAAGACCGACCCAGCCTTTTGGGACTGCAATGGTCCGCGCCGCTCGGCATCGAGGTCACGGGCATCAACCACATCGCCGAGGCCGATTGGGAGCAGCAACTGGCACGGGACTTCCAGGAAGTGTTCGACGGCACCCTAGCCAAGTACCGAGGGCCCCCTATCTCCTTCAGCCTAGACCCTAACATTCCCCCGAGATGCCTGAAACCTCAGCGGGTACCTTTTGCACTCCGGCCAAAAATTGACGAGCAAATTGACAAGCTCGTCAAGCAAGGGGTCCTACAACCAATTGATCATGCCCGGTGGGAGACCCCAATAGTCACCCCAGTCAAGCCCGATGGGTCGGTGAGAATCTGCGGGGTCTATAAGGCCACCCTAAATTGCGCCTTGCAACAAAGCACCTACCCTGTCCCAGTAGTGCAGCACCTTCTACACTCACTGGGGGGAGGCAAGGTTTTTGCGAAGCTTGACCTGGCCCAAGCATACCAACAGCTGCCAGTAGACGCAGAAACCGCGGAGGCGCAAACCATAGTCACCCACCGGGGAGCTTTCCGATGTAACCGACTCCAGTTTGGAGTCAGCATGGCACCCGGAATTTTCCAGAGCCTCATGGAAAGACTCTTGCAGGGCATCAAGGGGGTGGTGCCCTACTTCAATGATGTGCTGGTGTCGGCAACCAACCAGCAAGAACTAGATGGTCGGCTAAGGGAGGTGTTAACCAAATTTAAAGAAACCGGGCTAAAAGTGAAGAGGGAAAAGTGCCAACTATACACAGAG
>BHEV01016558.1:0-16017 GCA_004319985.1 Emydocephalus ijimae | reverse complement strand
CAGGTGATGTCAGGGCGTGACGGATCCCCTGGTCTGCTAGGTATTGTTCAAACGCCAAGGCGGTAAACTGCGGGCCATTGTCGGAAACCAAGACATCTGGGAATCCGTGCGTTGCAAACAGTCTGATCAGTTTTTTGATGACCACCTCTGTGGTGGTGGTCTTCATCTCGTTTACCTCGAGCCAGTTCGAGTAGGCGTCCACTGTTATTAGAAAAGTATGTTCCTTTGTAGGTCCCGCAAAATTGATGTGGATGCACCCCTGGGCGTTTCCCATTCCGTCAGTGGTGCTTTTGGTGGAGCCACACGTGTTTCTTGGCATTTGCTGCAGGTGGCAACCCAGGCTTTGATTTGTCTGTCCATACCTGGCCACCAGGCGTAGCTCCTCGCCAGCGCTTTCATTCGCACGATGCCCGGGTGTCCATCGTGCAGCACTTTCAGGACTCTATGTTGAAGTTTTTCTGGAATGGCTACTCGGTCTCCCCACAATACGCACCCTTTTTGGGAGAAAAGCTCTGTCTGTCTGCTTTTGAAGGGTTTGAATTTGTCATTGGGTTCGATTTCTGGCCATCCCCTCTCCACCCAGCTGAGGGCTCGCACCAAGTAAGGGTCTTTTTTTGTTTCTAATGTGATAACCTGCGCAGTTAGTGGTGGCGAGGGAAGCATCTCAATTTGTAGTGTGGATAGCGTAGGAGCTGGGTCGTCTAGGAACTCAAGTAATGGTGACCGGCTTAAGGCGTTAGCATGGGGAATGGTTTTCCCCGGACGATGCGTTAACTGGTAGTCATAGGCGGCTAAGAACTCTGACCATCATGTCATTCTTGATGATAGTATGTGGGGAGTTGGTTTATCCCCTGCCAAAATGCCAACCAATGGCTTGTGGTCTGTGATTATGGAAAAGGTTCTCCCATACATGTATTAGTGGAACCTTTTAATTGCAGATACAATAGCAAGGGCTTCTTTATCTAATTGACTATAGTTCCTTTCAGTTTTAGACAAAGTTCTTGAAAAGAATGCAATAGGTGCCTCTGTACCATTTGGTAGAACATGGCCCAGGATGGCTCCTACTCCAAAAGGGGAAGCATCACAAGTCACAGTCAAGGGTAGTGTCTCGTTATATTGGATTAACACTGCATCCGATGTTAGGAGGTCTTTGACTTGCTGGAAAGCTTGCTCCTCTCGACGTCCCCAAAACCAGGAAGCCTTCTTGTCGAGGAGCCTGTACAGGGGTTCAGCAACAGTCGCCTTCTGGGGCAGGAAGATGTTATAAAAGTTAATGAGGCCCAGGAAGGCTTGGAGGTCTGTCTTGTTTCTAGGTCTTGGAGCGTTTTTAATAGCTGCTAATTTCTTTTCGGTAGGGTGAATACCATGTTTGTCAAGAAGGTAACCAAGAAATTCAACCCTCTCAGTGCATAATTGGCACTTGTCCTTCTTGACTTTGAGTCCTGCATCCTGGAATTTTTGTAGGACAGTTCGTAGGCGTTTTTCTAGCTGATTTCTTGTAGGGGCGGCTATTAATACATCATCGAAGTAGGGTACAACTCCTTTTATGTCCTGCAGCAACCTTTCCATCAAACTTTGAAAAATGCCAGGGGCTACGCTTACTCCGAACTGAAGTCTGTTACATTTGAACGCACCCCTGTGCATGACTATTGTTTGGGCTTCTGCGGTCTTTGCGTCTACTGGCAGCTGCTGATATGCTTGGGCTAGGTCAATCTTCGTGAATACTTTTCTCTTCCCCCAAGCAAGTGGAGAAGGTGTTGGACCATGGGTACTGGGTAGGCGCTCTGTCGAAGCGCGTGATTCAGGGTGGCTTTGTAATCCCCACAGATTCTCAGGGATCCGTCAGGTTTTATGGGAGTTACAATTGGGGTCTCCCATTGGGCGTGGTCGATGGGTTCTAGTATGCCCTGGGCTATTAGTTTGTCCAGTTGCTCGTCAATTTTTGGTTTGAGAGCAAAGGGAACTCGGTGTGGCTTTAGACGGATGGGTGCGATATCAGGGCAGAGATTAAATGAAATGTGGGGACCATTTGTACTTGCCTAATTGTTCGGTGAAGACTTCTTGAAAGTCCCGGATGAGGGCTGCTTCCCAGTCTTCGCTTACAGTCTGGTTGATGCCTGCCAATTTGATTCCTAATGGCGCGAACCACTGTAATCCCAGTAAACTGGGTCGGTCCCTGTCAACAACGGTGAGAGGTAGAGTTGTGGTGTGGTCTTTAAACGAGACCTGGACGTGACTGGAACCAGCAACTGGGATTCGATTGCCCTGGTAGTCCTTTAATATAAGTCTCTGGGTGCTGAGATCCTGGCGGCGGATGTCAGGGATCAGTTGCTTGAGAGTTTTCCAGGAAACCATTGATAGGGAAGACCCGGAGTCAACTTCCATGATGCACGGTCTATTTTCAATGGTGACCTTTACCTGGATTTTTTTCGCATCCACTGATGAGCCGTGGCCGATGGTGACGGTTTGATGTGCCTCTTCTCATCTGGTATTGGTAGCAAGCATTTGGTTTCTGTTGTACTGGCTCCACTGGTTGTTTGGGTGGTCCCGGTTTGGTGGGTGGTTTCCCGCTGTCTGCCGGAAGCTATTTTCGTTCCTCTTGGGGCTGGAAACTCGTTTACTTCTGCAGACTTTGGCGATGTGGCCCCTTTTATCGCAGGAACGATAGATGACATCTAGGAACCTGCAATCTGCTCATGGGTGGTTTCCCCCGCATCCAGCGCATTGAAAATTGGGTTTACGACCTCGCTGGTCTCGTTGGTCGTGCTCTGATCTGAGTCTGTTGACTTCTTCCTCCTCACTTTCCGACGAGGACTCAATGTCTTCGTGGTGGGCTGTTGTTGTGTATCTCTCTGAGGGTATTGCAATGTCGCTGGCGAGTTGGTGGTTGGACCCATTCGCTCGGCACATTCGGGCAGCTGACTTCCTGGTTGCTTCTGCTGCAGTAGCATCCGCTATGGCATCTGTGAGTGGGATATCTCCTTTCGCCATAATCTTGCTTTGGATGGTGAGGTCTCTTAGACCCAGGACAATCTGATCTCTCATGGCTTCTTCCAGATTTGCGAAGCCACATAGTCCACACAAATTTCTTAGGTCAGCGACAAAGTCCCCAATGCTTTCACTTTCCCGTTGGTCCCTCTGGTAAAACTCGTGTCTTCTGATGAGGGTTGGAACTGCTGGGGCGTAATGATCCCTGAGAATGGGAGCAAGGGTGTCCCAATCCATAGTTTTGACTTCAGCCGGTTTCGCTAGCGCCTTTGCCATTTTGAAGACGGCGGGTCCGCAATGCGTTAGCAACACCGCACGTTTCTTGCTAGGTGTAGCATCCTTCAGATTGTTGGTTTCCAGGAACATTTGGAACCTGTCCATATACAAGTCCCAATCTTCGTTTGTTGGATCAAATGGAGTGGGTGGTATTGCGCTGCTGGTCATTCTGCCGTTTTCTGCGCGTTGTCAGCCACATGCTCTGTCAATACTTCGTGAGTGCTCAGTCATCTCTTATCGTCTCTGCATCCCATCCTCGTCGCCAGTGTTCTATCTCGGAGAATGGGCGCAATAATGGAGATGAGACATCGAATAGTGACTCCAACTCTTTATTAGTGACTTCGGGAAAAACAGCTCAACACGTATGGCAACAGCAGCTCCTTTTATAGAGCTGGCTGCTGTCAAAGTGTCCAATGGTTTAAGTTTGCCACGCTTGGAGCGTCCAATCGCAGCAGCCCGCTAACTAGCCAATCGGATCAGTCCGGAATGACCAATCACGACCCGCTGTTCATGGACCAATAAAAAATGCAGGATTTCGAGCCTGCTTGTGAAAAGCCAGTCAGGTTTGCAGGCTTACGAGCCTGCTAGTTCGTAACAGAAGGAATTGACTCGCTCACACCCACTAGCATCTAAAGGAACCACCATCACCCTCATGCTCTCACCAGCTGGTAGATGCCCCCCACCCTATTTACCTCCTGTCAATTCCACTTCTTGTTCTTACAGCGGAAAGAGAAAAAAGAAGTTGACAGTGGGAAACCCACACTCCAACTCTCAAGCACTTCACTATTAGATAGATGGGAACAGCAGCATTTTTTTTTCATCTTCAGGGGTACAGGAGACAAGGCAAAAAGGTATCTGCAGGGAGGGGGTCCACAGCGGTATGTCAGTTTACTGCAACCCCTCTCCAGCCTGACTACTGCCACACTTCCAAAGTCTCAGTTCAATGACAGAGCAAGTGGTGAAATGAAGGACTCGACAAGAGCATTTTTCTGAGCTCCCAAAATGCAGTCAATATGGCAAATATAAAAGAAGCAGAAACAGCTTGTCTCCCGCGGCAGTCTATTCTCTGGCCCACTCCTCAGTCCACCATGAAACAGCCTGAGCATTCCTCAGAGGACCCTGTATAGAGTAACAGATCCCACAAGAGCACCCAAGCCAGTCCAAAAAAGTAACCCACCAAATAAAAAAGCCTGCCCAGTTTACAAATGCGGCAAACACAGCGAACCCCATAAGACAGCAAGTGCTATCTTCCTCGAGCACAGTTCTCTGATCAGCTGGCTCAGCAAAGTTCCCACAGAAATCCAAATTGAATTAAGAAATGTGATTACCTTCAGATAAGTGCCATTCCAAAAACATCTTTCAAACCACAAAAACAGCATTCAGCATAAAATTACAAGAACAGCAGCTCCAATGCTCCCACTCTCTCCACCATCTGAACCACCAGTGTTGGTAGGAATATCCTTCTGGGTTCAGTTCCAAGTGGGGGAAAAGACACTGGAAACAAGGAGGCTATTTGGAGAAAGATGGTTTAATGATAACAGGACCACATGGCTTGAAGCTCCAAAGAAGGATGATCACATGCTCCAAGGTGAAGGAAAAGAGGAAAAAAAGGGGCTGGCCAAGATGCTGAAAGACCCTTATATACCCTCTGCTGGGCCCTATCTTAGTGTTTCCTATTCCTGTGCAAGAAATGTATCCCATTGTCTGTCAGACTCCCAGGGGCGGGGGTCTTAGCTAACTTTGTAGGCTTTCCTGAGTTCCAGGCCTGGTTGAGGCTTGCTGGATGATGCACTGAAAGGACTCTTGGGCAATTGCTATACCTTTACCTGGAGATCTTTGTTATGTAAAGTATTCTGGTCCAGGCCTTAATGGCCCACCCAAAGGTGGGGATGAGCTTCTGCTTCTGAGGTGAGTTTCTGCTCTTGAGTTTCTACTCTTTTTAGGGGAAATATTCTGCCTTTTTAATATTTCCTAGGATATTTCAATTTTCTAGGAGAGGTGTGGGTGCTAACTTCCTACACCAGGAAATTGTTGAATCTGACCATGCTTTGTAAGTTTAAGGATTTTCATCAATCATTTCCATTTCTGTTCAATAGATACATATTTAGCTGAATCAAAGTTTGTTAACTTTGATGATTGTAAGGGTAAAGGAATTCTGGGAGATGAAATCTACATTTCTTAAACTTGCTAAAAACACGATTCTAAGGGACTTTTTGGGGAGAGAAAAATATATTCCATTCCTATCCAGTCACACTTTTGCATTCATTGATGTCACAGTAGTGTTTTTACTTGATTTTGAAAAATACCTAGTTCTTCTGAGATGGTATCAATGGAAAGCTTCAAAAAAGCTTTCCAAAAGAAGAAGCATGTCCTTTCCAGGTCCATCTGCCTCTGTATTATGTTTCCAAGGTTGCTGTTAGCAATTCATGTCACCTGTGGTCAGTGTGCTGGGAACAAAACTGTAGCCATCTTTCTTCTTAAAGGTTGTTAGCCACCTGTGATAGAGTTAGCCACTGTTCCAGTTTGCTGAATAATGAGCCACTAAGGAGAAATGCATAGGACATGGTGGCTCAATGGCTAAGACACTGAGCTTGTCAATCAGAAAGGTCGGCAGTTCAGCGGTTCGAATCCCTAGTGCCATGTAACAGAGTGAGCTCCCATTACTTGTCCCAGCTTCTGCCAACCTCGCAGTTTGAAAGCATCTAAAAAAGGCAAGTAGAAAAATAGGGACCACTTTGGTGGGAACGTAACAGCGCTCCATGTGCCTTCAGCGTCCAGTCATGCCAGCCAGATGTCTTCGGACAGCACTGGCTCTTTGGCTTAGAAAGGGAGATGAGCACCGTTCCTAGAGCTGGAAATGACTAGCATGCATGTGTAGGGGAACCTTTACCTAAGGAGAAATGCACATTGGTTGTAGCCTGTGACTTTGGCTATTTCAGAACATGGTCCACTGGTTTTTTAGAAAAGCTCAGCTTATAGGGTTTTTCATTCTAGCCTGTCTCACTATCTCAGTGATCTCTCAGCTGGTCTCTTTTTGGACAAAGGTTTATCACTTCCCAGAACTCTAAAAAAAGGCAGGTTTGCCAGTTTCTTTGCCTCAACGCAGGAATAACTAGGAGGAAGCTAAAGCAGATATTTTTGCTGTACAAATTTCTGTATACAAATTTCTGTTGTCTTATACCTTATGTAATTTATAGAACAGCATGATATTAACACAAAGAGGCTTGGGAAATTATAAACCTTTTTATTAAACATGAAATCCCTATTTGTTCATTTATACAACACCAAGACTGGTGTCAAGAGGCCCTCAATGAAATTTCACAGAAGCTTCTTCTCTTCATGATTCAGATTAAGTTCTGCTTAGTATTCTCTTTGCCTCAAGTCCTTTTGCAGAAGAAATAAAACAACATGCCAAGAAAGCTACTGTGCTTCTCTAACAACTGGGCTAATCAGCTTTAACTCTGCACTTTGTATTTTGATGGGTTTTATCCAAGGCTCACATAAAGCTCTGATACCAGTCTTCTGAGATTCTCAGCACCTGTAACACAGACCATCTGACTCAGTTCCTAAAAATAGCAAAATATGTCAGCTTAGTCCAAGGTGCCATCCTGATTACTAATGAGGTTTTTCTCAGTCCTTAGCACATCTGGAAGTCATATGACACAAAATGGCATACTGACATTACAAAATAGGCAGGTATTTTTTTTAACAAACTACGAACAAACCAATTTTGTTTCTTTTTTTGTGAAATAGTAACAGTAACACCTGTGGTCATAGCCATATTACAGACTTCAACCAATTTTAACAGTAACTTCCTGTTTGGTGCAGGCCTGTGGTTGTGGGAGATAGATGAAATGAAGCTTCTATTACTTCAGATTACTTCTTTGCATTATACCATGGCTATTAGGCCTGCGTAGGATTTATTTTCATTTTTAAATATGCCCAATCTCTGACCACTGGCATCTTCCCAGTGGAAATGTCTCTTCTAGAATTTGCTCTGGGCATTTACTTAAAGGTTAACTCTAGCAGAAGCCAGCCTTTGGCACCCAGTATTCCATAAAAGGTATTATTTTCAGCAACGTTATCTTTGATCCTAGAGATAAATACAACAATCATAGCTAGTAGCCAGTGGCCGCCTTAAATGTATATATTCCTCTTTTGAGTTACTAGGTGTCTTCATGCACTTTATTTTATTTATTTATTTGATTTGTCAATCGCTTACAAGATAATAGATATAAGTATAAACATGAGTAAGAATACAGGAAATAGGTACGAATAAATGGAGACAATAGGACAGGGACGGTAGGAATAATGGTGCACTTATGCACGCCCCTTACAGACCTCTTAGGAATTGAGTGAATTGAGTGAGGAATTGAAGTCAATAGTGGTTAGTTTGAGGTTAAAGGAGTGGGGGTTAGAGAATGCAACAACAGTCAGGTACTGCATTCCAGGCATTGACCACTCTGCTGCTGAAGTCGTACTTTCTGCAATCCAATTTGAGTTTGTATCTGCAATCCACATTGAGTTTGTATCTGTTGTGTGCTCTTGTATTGTTGTGGTTGAAGCTGAAGTAGTCACTGACTGGTAAGACATTGTAGCAGATAATTTTGTGTGCTACGCTTAAGTCTAACCGTAGGCAACGTAGTTCAAGGTTGTCGAAGCCCAAAGTCTCAAGCCCGGTGATATAGGATATTCTGTTGCAAGCATAGGAGTGCAGTACTCTTCTCGTGAAATACTTCTGGACTCGCTTGATTGTATTAATGTCTGATATGCAGTGCAGATTCCAGACTGATGAGCTGTATTCGAGTGTTGGTCTGGCAAAAGTTTTGTATGCTCTAGTTAGCAATTCGATATTTTCAGAGGAGAAGCTTCATAAGATTAGATTTACAACTCTTAATGCCTTTTTGGCAATGCTGTTACAGTGAGCTGTGGCGCTTAGGTCATTTGATATGAGAACTCCAAGGTCTTTGACAGAGTGAGGATCATCAACAAGGTCATATTTGCCTAGTTTGTATTTGCTGTACTGATTTTTTTTAATCAATGTGTAAGACAGAGCATTTGTTGGTCAAGATTTGGAGTGGCCAGATGTTTGACCATTCAGACACATAATCAAGGTCACTTTGAAGGATAGTAGCATTGTCAGTGGTGTTGAATAGTATTATGTCATCCGCAAAGAGGACACAGTTGCTTATAAGGTAATTGCAAAGGTCATTTATATAGAGAATAAAGACTGTGGGTCCCAGAATTGTGCCTTGGGGGACACCGTTGTTAACTGGAGCAGGGTTTGATATAGCGCTCCCTATTTTTACTATTTGTTGCCTGTTTGACAGGAATGCAGTAATCCACTTATGGAGGGATCCAGAAATGCCGTAAGAGTTTAGTTTTAACAGTAGTTTGTTGTGTACCACTGAATCAAAGGCTTTGCAGAAGTCTATGTAAATTGTGTCTATAGCTTTACCCTGGTCAAGTAGAGTAGTCCATATATTTTTGGAGTGTAGGAGTTGTAGATTGCAGGACAAGTTTTTCCTGAAACCAAATTGTTTTTTGGAGAGTAGGTTGTTTGACTCTAAGTGGAGAGTGATGAATTGGTTGATGATTGATTCCATGACTTTGCATGTGACACAACACAGTGAGATTGGTCTGTTTTCAACCAGGCTGGGGTCACCTTTTTTGAAGATAGGGATGACCATCGCTAAGGACCATAGGTTTGGTAAGGGACTGGTTATGAATGAGATCTCATATATCATGCTTAAGAGTTTCGCTACGGCAGAGGAAAGCTTTTTTTAAGAAGTATGCACATAATCCATCGAGGCCAATAGGGATGATTTTAGGTTTCATAGTGCCTTTTCTATGTTATCTTCTGTAAAGTCAATACGTAGCAGGTCATTACAGTTAGTTGTGGTATGACTAGGAAATGTGTGGCATGAACCATTGCTGTTTACAAAGACTGAACTGAAGAACGTTGAAGAGATTGGCCTGAACAGTTTCATAGCTGCAGTCTTTCCCATTTGGTCCTTTTAGGGGTGGGATGGTTCTTGATTCTTTAAGTTTGGTGTTAACAAAATTGTAGAAGGTGCAGGTGGATTTTGTACATAAGAGGTTTTCCTCTTGCTTGCAGTGGTAATTTGTGCATTCTGCCTTTATCTGTTGGCATAGAGTGTTGTATTGGTTTTAAAAGTTTGCTACGTAGCTAGTTTTGTTTTTACGCCATAGCGATCTTTTTTTTAAAGTTTCCTTATTGTTATGGGTAATTTGTTTTTTGTTTTTTGTTTTTGGGGGTTACTAATGGTACATATAGTTTAATGACTCTTTCAAGTTCAAACAAGAATGCATTATAATGGTCCTCTGTAGTATTACAGCTAGAGAACAGAATGTGCCAATCAAGAGATGATAGATCAGCATCTATGAGATCAAGGCTGGCTTTTCTGAAGTTGTATTTTGAGGATCCATTATTATGATCTTCTTTGTGAGGGCATAAATTGAGACAAAAGTCAATCATACTGTGGTTACTGTTTGAAAAGGGTTCCTGTAGTTGTAGGCCATATATTGAGTTTAAGCTGTTGCAGAAGATAAGGTTGAGGCGATTATTGAGTCTAGTGTTGTTAGTTACTAATTGATCCAGTCCCAGTGTAGTAATAGCATTGTACAGGGTTGCATGTATGGGTTCGGATGTACATTCATTTAGTGTCCAATTTATAAGAGGTAGATTGAAGTCACCAAGGAAAATAAGAGGGTGAGGGCAAGAGGCAGCCCACGTTAACAGTGAAGTTAGCTTGTTTGCATGAACTATGTCATAATCCGGGGCTCTGTAGCATAGTAAGAAGCAGATTGTGGCATTTGAGGACAGACAATGGTGTCTGGGAGAGCAAGTTCCTGTGTAATTTGAATCTTTTTTAGATTTAGGGAGTTTTTGTAGAGGATAGCAACTCCACCTCCTCTACGGATTTCACGATCTAACCGATAAACATGATATTCACTGACTGTGGTAATGGAGTCTGGAAAAGATGCATTTAACCATGTCTCACAGACAAACAGAATGTCGAATGTAGTTATGTGTAATAAGATGAGGAATTCATGCATTTTGTTTGCGAGGCTTCTCGCATTGAGTAGTTTGCATTTTAGATATGTAGTAGTGGGTCTGGAGGAAGTAAGGGGTGTGCATGCCTAATGTTGGATGTTGGGGTGATGGTTAATAGGATGTAAAGTTGAAGGTCTTGCTTTTGATACATTCTGTGCGGTAGTCAATGTATAGGTTAGTATTGCCTTGTTCATGGAGTCTTTTGAGCTCCAAGCACAGCTCATGGGATCGTACATGTTGCTGTAAGATTAGGTCAGGGCTAGAACAGAGGTTCTTATGGCTGGTGTTGCTTTTGGCAAGTGAATTTATAGTATAAATGAATTTAGTTTGCTTGATTCATTTTTGCAAATGACCCTGCAGAAGTGTGGGGCCACCGAACTGTCACTGTTTTTGAACTTTGAGCTGATGCGGGAAATGTCAAGTATTTCATCAGGGGAGATGGCTGATGCTTGATGGTCACTGATGATGTTGTGGACAGTTGTGATGTCAACATTGTCATTCATATCCCCGAGACCAAATAAGATGGTGTTTGGACGCTTCTGTTCGCTCAACAGCTTCTCTGACAAGGATTATGATATCATTATTTGTTGGATTTGTGTTTTTTTGTGGATTGGGTTACAGTTGTTGGGTAGAAGTGTGGTTTGTTTGGATTATTGGATGTTCGGGTTTTTGTGTTGTGTCTTTTTTTTCAAGGTTAGTTAATCTTTCTTTTAAAGTGTACAGGGAAGCTACTATGGTGTCAAGGGATGTTATTTGTGTTTCTATGGTCTCAACTCTTTCAAACAGGGCAATATATTTGTCCAGTTTGGGTCTGCATGATGGGCAGAAATATTGAAATGCATGGTTGGATGATTCTAGGAATTGAGTCATTTGCTTGGGTAATCCCAAGCAGCCATGGTGAGCGTAGTTGTCACATAGAGAACATTTGGTGGAATTTTCATTATCCTTTAGAGTTTCATTTCATATAAGGCATGTACAAGAGTCTTGTGGTTCTTTGGTGGGGATTTCTTTCTCTTTAGGTTGTGGTATGGCATTGGACTTCGTAGCAGGTTAACTTCCTTTCATGTATGTGGAACATCCTAATACAGTGGAACCTCAGTTGATGACCATAATCCGTTCTGAGAATTTGGTCCTCACCAGAAGCGCATCCGCATAAAAAAAATGGTGTGGCATGGAAGGGGAAATTGGCGCGGAACAGCAGATTGCCGTGGCTGTGTTTGGTCACCACCCAAGCACCTGTTCATGACCAGAGGTAAGAAATTTTGGTCATCACCCGAATTGGTCATGAACGGTAGCGTTCACGACCACAGATTCCATTTGTATTTAGCATCATTGGAGGACTGAACCATTCCAGAACCCTGACAGAATAAGAAAAATTTAGCTCAAGCTAATCTATTTTACTTGTTAAGATTCACATCATGAATTAACAAAATTCTGGGCATAAGCAAATGTAAACAATGCCGTATGCTTTAGGAAGAGCACAACATGATGGGAAAGATTGATGTTGATCATGTTTGAATGCAGCATTCATTTTTGCTGAAATGTATGAAAATATACCTTTTTTAAAATTATAATAAAATTAACCTATTTCTTTTCAGTTTCTCTTATAAGCCTAGTACTTGCAATCTGTATTTTATATTTACAGAATTTCGGATGTGCATGAATGAATCTGTTTATGCAAGGAATTATGCAGGGAATTATGCTGTCTTTCCATATGCAAAAGGCAAAAATACATAATGTAAAAGTATATGTTTAAAAGTATCTAACATCTTATAAAACAAACTTAAAAGGTATTATTAAAAGGTGTTTTATTAAAAGGTGTTATATTATTAAAAGGTGTTATGATGACTTTATAATCTTTTAATATTATTGAATGGTGTATTTATTTAAATAATAATAATACAGTCCTGCAACATCTAAAAGTCTGCTTAAGGCAGGGGTGTCAAACTGGATTTCTTTGAGGGCCGGATCAACATTGTACTTCTCCTCGGGCTGGCCGGGGAGGGGCAGANGCCCCCCCCCCCCCCACTGTGGCCTGTTTGGGCTGGCAGAGTGCTGCAGGAGTCTGACCAGGCCAAAAACAGGGCACTGGGGGCTGTTCACACACCCCCACACCATGCTTTGGCTGCCAGAAGCACCGAGGGCTGGTCCTTTGCTATTTCCAGGCTGGCCCTTGGGCCAGATTTAAGCACTTCAAGAGCCAAATCTGGCTCACTGGTCTTAAGTTTGACACCCCTGGCTTAAGGAATCAGATCTAAGCACAGTTAGAATTTTAAAAGCTTTAATGCCATCTTTTTGACATCAATGATTGTTTTTAATTCTGAAGTTTATATTGTAATTGTGCCTGTATGTAAGCTACTTGAGTTTTATGCTAAGCTGAATACTAAAGATTTTGGTTGATCTTTTAAAAGTACATAGCAATTCCATTTTAATTATTCTGATAGAATAAGGAGTTTGTTTCATTGGCATTTGTTGATAAATATTGAGGAACAGATGGCAGTTGTGGACCTTTGAGTAACAGTAGGTTGTGTATCAGTTATGCTCTTTCCTGGATCAACTAACTCTGCTCACAGCAAGCCATGCCCTAGTCACTTCCTGTCTTGACTATTGTAATGTGCTCTATATGGAGCTGCCTTTAAAAAATATCAGAAGCATCATGCCATGCCCCTGTTGGAATCTGATTCAGAGGGGGAGGCCGAGCAGCTGACAGGGAGTGGGAGTGGGGGGTCCGTTGGCTGTGGAAGAAACTGGGGAAGGGCAAATTCCAGCTCGGCAGAACAGGGGAGAGGTAGAGAAAGGGAGAGGGGGTTCGGAGGACACAGGCCTACCCCCTCTTCATCCTAGGGCATGCAGGGCAACAGAGAAGGGAGCAACGTGAGTTGCCTGGCTTATGGGAGAGGAAAAGGCCCTGATTCCTTTCATTAGCTGCAGTGTTTAAAAAGGGACTCTTGATTATTTGACTGTGTTGCCTTTGTGCCACGCCCAGGTCATCACACATCAATTGGTTCAAAATGTGGCGGCCTGCAGTTTTGTGCAAGCTTGCACACTGCTTGATGATTTGCTTCTGGATCCAATTCAAGTTGCCAATTGTCATTCTTAAAGCCCTTACATGGCTTGGGACCAGGTTATTTGAAGGAGTGTCTTTCCCCAGTTAAATTTTTCTGACTCACTAAAGGGACACAAGGGATATTACAGGTCCCCTCTGTTATGGGGGTCCATCTAGTGGGACCAAAAAAGGCCTTCTCCATAGTGGTTCTCTTCCTGTGGAATATCATCCCAGCACAGTATTCAGTAGGATACTGGATGGGAAGGGAATACAACAAAGCTTCATTCATGCTTATGATGACTTCCTTCCTATGGCAAACATTAGAAGCAAAGCAGCCAGTCCTCAGCACAGTCCTGGGAGGAGCATAATGTCCTATAATTTTTACAATTCCATTTAAGTCATTCAAGTTTACTATTCCTCTGTTGTTACTAGCAGCAAATATCATGGTTTATTAATTACCTGGCTAGCTGTGTGTCGTGGCCCCATCAGAGCCTGAGTCTGAAGAGGAGGAGGAAATGGAGCTAGGGCCAATGGAAGAACAACCGGAGGAGCAGGACAAGGCAGTCTCGGGTCCCTCAGGCCTGGGAAGGGTCACCAGAGAGGAAGTGGAGGACCAGGAGCGGGGGGGAGGACAGGACAGGCAGTGGGGCAATGGAGCAATTACCTTCCCCTGATCTCTGAGCACGGGGAATGAAGAGGAGCCGGGATCAGTGCAGGGCAACCTCCATGACTTGGGAGGGGGGCGCCCCACCCCTCTTCACAAGACTCACCTGGGGAATGAGATTTAAAGAGATGCTGTTGGGAGGGGCATTTGTTGTAAACAAGCGTTGCTTTTTCCAGCCTCGAGTGCTATTATCGACATCTGGATACTTTGCTCTGCTTGCCTTGTTTGCCATGCTGGTCTGGCACTGGCTATGTGTGAGGTCACAGTGTGTCAAGTGGTGCTCCCTTCAAAATCCAAGAAAGAAACGCTTAGACTCCATTAATATAGAGAAAAACATCTTTTACTGGAAATCAAGTGGTAGCATCAAAAGAATTCTGAATCTGAGGAATTGAGTGCGAAAAACAGATATGCAAAGTGATGGCAACATTCCCACCCACAATAGTTCAAACTGTCCATCCAATTAAAATTGTAAATAATGTCATGTGGGGCATCTTCAGATGGTGATGCAGACATCTGTCCATTGACCTTGGCCTAGTTTGATAAAGAGTTGCGCCTGCGCATCGCACAGCAAAGAAGCATAAACAAGAAAGTTTTTCCCCAATTTATACAATTTATCTCTAAACCTCCAGTACATTTCCCACATCCACAAAGCCCAATTATTTCAGCCCTGTCCTCCATTACTATGGCAGCCGAAAGATGCAAAGCAAAGGAAAGAAATCTTGAAGGCTGACACAGTAAGTTATACTCTGGGTGGTGCTGCAGTACCAGTGAAATCTTTCTGTGACAAGGATTCCTTGGAACCAAATTCCCTGAACTGTAGTTGCTCTCAGAACTGAGCTGCTCCTCTGGATTAATAGCAGCCAGGAATCATTGCAGGGGCGTGTTTAGAGCTTGGCTGGTAGATTTGCAGTGAATGGTGGGACTTGTGGGGTAAAGTTTGTTTATTATTAGGTCTTCTGTGTTTTCTTTTCTGTCCTCAAAATCTAACAAACATAAGCCTCCAACAATCTTATGTAATTTTGATGTTTCCAGTTATTTGTTAATGTTATTTACCTGCCTCTCAATACTCTATTAGATGTATGATTATGTACACCATTTCATTGGACTATTTTGAGCAGCAAAAGTACACAATTTTATTTGATCTATTCGAATGATGCAATGTTTACTTTCTACAGGAAACTACAAATGAATGACTGTATAATTTAATCTCTGATAATATTTTGCTTGACAAGAATATAATTCTCACAGAGCCATGAATTCTCATAAATTTCCAATGAACTTTTTTGGCTTGAAATAATAGTTCCCAGAGAAATTTTGCAATGGATATAATTTTAATGCAAATCTCTTTACAGAGATATGTAAAGAGCCACTTTTGTAACAACTCAGTTCACAGGCTGCAAAACAAATTATGGACTTTTACCTAATGTTTTTGAAGGAAGGCTAGCATGTCACCCAATAAAAGTCAGTCAGCCTTAAAACACTTGCAAGAGAACCATAAAGCTAGAGCCAAAGTTAAATAGCTTAATCTCAAGGGTATCTCTTTTATAATGATTTACCTAGATATAAAGCTTCCCATAATAAAAAAAGTAGCCAAATAAACATCTTTCAGAATTGCCTATAAATGGGAGCTCCCGATCTTAAAAAGTATTATTGCACATTTAAAAACTATAAGAGTGAAAAATCATCTTTTCAAACATATTACGTAGGAATATTAGCAAAGGCACAGGATCAAAAATTGCTAGGTGATTCGTAAAAGCTGTTATCTTGGACTACAAGGACCCCAAATGATTCAGACCGCCACTAGATAGCAGTAAAGAACTTGGGTTTCATACCTCTGCTTCTACTCAGGGGGTGGTCTAAATTTTCTCGTCAAATCTAATAATGCTTGTCAAGTTCGCAAAAGAACGCTCAGAGTCGGTGACTTCATTCAAGCTCTTTATTAACTGTTTTCCAACAAGCCCGCGA
>BHEV01016556.1:17963-35819 GCA_004319985.1 Emydocephalus ijimae | reverse complement strand
GGCCTGGTTTGTTGCCGATACTAGTACATCATCGAAGTACGGGACCACCCCCTTGATGCCCTGTAAGAGTCTTTCCATGAGGCTCTGGAAAATCCCCGGTGCCACGCTGACTCCAAATTGGAGGCGGTTGCATTTAAAAGCTCCCTGGTGGGTGACTATGGTTTGTGCCTCTGTCGTTTCCTCGTCGACCGGCAGTTGCTGGTATGCTTGTGCAGGTCGAGTTTCGCAAAAACTTTGCCCCCTCCCAGTGAGTGTAGGAGGTGCTGCACTACTGGGACGGGGTAAGCGCTTTGCTGCAAGGCGCCATTTAGGGTGGCCTTATAGTCCCCACGGATTCTCACTGACCCATCTGGTTTAATTGGGGTGACTATGGGGGTCTCCCACTGGGCGTGGTCTATGGGTTGCAATACCCCTTGCTTGACGAGCTTGTCAATTTGCTCGTCTATCTTTGGTTTGAGTGCGAATGGTACTCGCCTTGGTTTTAGGCGTTTCGGGGGGGACGTTTGGGTCTAGGCTGAAGGATATAGGGGGCCCTCGGTACTTGCCTAGGGTGCCGTTGAACACTTCCTGGAAGTCCCAGGCCAGTCGTTGCTCCCAGGCGGCTTCGGCGATGTGATCGATGCCCGTGACCACGATGCCCAGCAGTGCGAACCATTGGAGTCCCAGTAGGCTTGGTCAGTCTCGATCGACGATGGTTAAGGGAAGTCTTTCGGCGTGCCCTTTGTAGGACACTGTAAACTGTCCTGTTCCGACTACAGGGATGCGGTTTCCCTGGTAGTCCTTGAGGATGAGTCTCTGGTTTTCTAGTTGCCTTCTCTGGATGGTAGACACCAAGCATTTAATTTCCCACCAGGCTACCATTGAGAGGTAGGACCCGGAGTCCACCTCCATTTTACAAGGTTCACCCTTGATGCCTACCTCCACGTAGACCTTCCTGGCGTCTGGGGTTGTGGCGTGGCCGATGGTGACCGTCTGATGTGTCTCTTCTCCTCGCCTGGTCTCGCCGCCTCGTTGGGTTCATCCGTTTCGCTCCCAGCGGTTGTCTGTTGGCTGGTCTCTGGTCCTGGGGGGTGTGCTCTCTCGTCTCCTCTCGCTCGGGTCCCATCGTCTGGGGCTGTGGGTCTTCTTGAGGTGGCAGACGCACGCGATGTGGCCCTTCTTATCGCAGTGCCGACAAACGGAGTCAAAGAACCGGCATTCTGATCTGGGGTGGTCGCCTCCGCAACCGGCACATGCGGTCCTCGACTTACGACTCCTCCGGCTGCGCTGGTCGTGGCCTGCCTGGAGACGGTGGATGTCTTCCTCATCGTCTGACGTGCCCGAGGTGGAGTGGAGTTCGCCCTGGTGGGTGGTAGTTGTAGGTTGGGTTTCGGTCGACCTTGCAGGGTTGTTGTTTTCGGTGCGGTCTCCGGCGTTCGTTCTTCGCATGCGGTCTGCTGATTTTTGGGTTGCTTCGGCGGCCGTGGCTTCGGAGATGGCGTTGGCGAGAGCGATGTTGCCCTTAGCCATCAATCGACTTTGGAGAAAGGGGTCCCAAAGGCCGAGCACGATTCGGTCCCGAAGGACCTCGTTCATGTTGGAGAACTCGCATAGTCCTCCCAGGCGTCGCAGCTCTGCAACGAAATCACTGAAACTTTCGCCCGACCACTGGTCCCGCCGATAGAATTTGTGCCGTTGGATGAGGATGGGCATGGCTGGAGCATAGTGCTTCTGGAGCAGTGGCTCGAGGTCCTTCCAATCCATCAAAGTAACGTCGGCGGGCTTGGCTAGCGCTTTCGCCATCTTAAACACTGCGGGCCCGCAGTGCGTTAGGAAGATGGCTCGTTTCTTCAGTCCCGTGGCATCCTTCAGATCGTTGCATTTGAGGAACATGTGGAATCTGTCCGTGTAAGATTCCCAGTCCTCGGTAGCGGGGTTGAAAGGGGTTGGTGGTGTGATGCTGGCCATCTCGGCGGTTGGCTGGCTTCCGTCGGACACGTGCTTCAGTTCAGGAACGGGATCCCACCTTCGTCGCCAGTGTTATGTCCACGTGAAAGGAAGCCAGGAGTCGGTGACTTAGAATCAGCTCTTTATTTGAGTCAGGAACCGGACTGCCGCTATAGGGAAACTTGCGGCTTTTTATTTCCAAGCCGCGGCTTGCCGCGGCCAATGGCACTGCTTTGAATCTCCCGCGATTCAAATTGACCAATCGCGGGAGATTCCTAGCGAGCCAATCGGCGCGGCTCACCTAGCCAATCCGATCGCCCCGCGCTTTGGCCAATCATAGCGCGGGGATCTCAAGAATGTAAATGAGGGGACAGAACAATATGCCTTCAACATAGCCAGTACTGACTAAACATTTGGAATGCCACTGAAAGTCACATTAATTGTACCAAGCCAAATGAACCAAGGGGTCTGGTTTGTACTTTATCTTACTTTGTTTTTAGGTATTTAACATATGTAAGAATAATGAAACATTTTATTGAATTCGCCCTAGTTTGTAGCCACTGGTCTCAAAATGTGTTTGTCATGCCCCTGGTGGAGACTGACTCTGAGGAAGAGGAGGAACAGCCAACAGGGAGTGGGAGTGTGGCTCCAGAGGTGGTATAGGAGGCTGGGGAAGGGCAGAGGCCGGCTGGGCAATCAGAGGAGGATCCAGGCCCATCCCCTATACATCCTAGGTCATGCACGGAGGAGAGGATCAGGGAAAAGCGAGGTCTACTCAGGAGGAGATTACCTTGATCCTCCTCGTGGCTTGCAGCTGGGAGCTATGTATATAAGTTTGTAACTGTGTAGTCAGAATTTGCTGGAGTCAAAGTTTAATGTTTTCTTTGAAAGAGGTTTATCTTTGCTGGCGTTCTTCCCATGGACTCTCCTCGGTTATCTTCTTAGAATGGATGATTAATTATCTTGGCTTGCTTCAGAACTCTCGTCAATGCGGTTTGTTTTGGTTTTCTTTTTGCCTCATTATTTACTTTTGTGACTTTAAACTGTGCCTAATAAAACAGTGAAATTAAGTTGAAGGCATTACCGGACTGTCAAGTATTGAGCATGGGTGAGAAGGAATGGAGACAAGCCTCTGAACGGTGAACTTCAGCTCTTTATTTACATTGTGACGTCTCTCTATAACAGCAGTAAACCCCACCTTATATAGGCAACCCTTGTAACGTTTTAACCAATAACAAGCTAGGAACGTTAGCTTTTATAACCAATAGGAACTCTCTGTTAAGGGCCAATCGGATTCCCCGGAACGGGCCAATCCGGTCCGGCCGCTTAATAGCCAATCAGAAGTGCAGGGCCAGAACCCTGCACTTACTCCAAGCTCACACTTTATTACTTATATACATACACAACACGGACCTTAATGTATGTTTTGGGTTTTGGGTTATTTTGAGAGACTAGGGGTCATCACAGTGTTGCTCAAGTAGCAATTTTCCATGAACAGTTTAATTCTGCTAGGAGTACTGTTTTAATATAGGTCTTCAGCTGATGCATCTCAAAACAGTCCCTTGCTTACTATTATGGTGGCAGATTCTGTTGAGTCATGTCTCTTTATAAACCTATTTAATGCCTTTGTTTTCTTACCTCTGGTGCTTTTGAACCAGATATTTTGTACATTTAATTCCCAATCCTTTTAACATATTCAATAGTAGATGCATTTCATCTATGTTAAATACTGTTTTAGTCCTTATTATCATGATACTACTATACTATCTCTGATATAGTAGTATCAGAGTAGTATCTCTGATATTTCTCTGATGAAGTTGCTTTTAGTCCATGATCATCCTCATGTAAATCTGCTTATATTTAAGATACCATCAGACTCTCCCTTATATCTCTCTCTCTATATATAAAAGGGAAATACCACTCATGCATCATCACAAAATCTCCAGAACCATAAAGCCTACAAACTTGAAATTTGGCACATATTTTCCTCTTGGCTTCTAGGTGCTCACTAAGAAAGGATTCTTTGAAATGACCATCAGAGCATTAGTATTTCATATATTATTATTAACATGCTCTGATGCTAAGGAGTTCTGCTCCCCCTCCCCACATGAAAGGAAATCTTCCAAATGCAAAACACAAACAGAGGAGAAGAATTTCAGTTTCTGTTTTAGTTTCACAGCAGCAACCAGCTTTAGTATAGAACAGTTGAGCTAAGCTACATCCAGGCTCCTTGCTATCTCCTTCTTGCTCACACAGCAAATATTGTTTCAGTTTCCAAACAGCCCTCAACTCTCTCACACACTGACAGGATGCTAGCCATATTAATATCAATGGATGCTGGTAGGCAGAGGCACATTTTTTTTCCTTATTTCCCTTATTTTCTTCCTCAAAAACTAAGCCCAATCACATAGTGTCATAGTGAAGCATAGGTATAGAGCTAGTTTAAAATAATTTTCAAAATGTGTTGTAGCAGAAACTTTTGAGGAATATAAATAGAGCAATTTAAAGGAAGTGCTACTGTATAATAGACTTAAATCAATTTTCAACAATCTAGTGATTTCCAAATTTGTTTTGATTACAATTTCTAGGTAGCTGAGAACTCTGGAAGATGTGATCCCAATAAAGCTTAAGAACACTTGGATGAAGAGGGTTGGTCTGCTAAACCAATGTTTCAAGGGAGGAGTATCTGTAGTGTTACTTCTCCATCTGACTAGCTGACTTATTTTATAGCTTACAGATTTGAATTAATAGTTTATAACTATATAAAGTATCCAATTTAATGGCTTCAATTTATTATTTATCTCTTCTGTGTAAAACAGTTTGTGCAAATGAATTAGGACATAGTAGTCAAATATTTTTGAAATATCATAATATTATGAGTTCCTGCCAACTAGGACTCAAAGTCATAAATACAAGACTGGTTAAAACATGTTGTTTCTGCAGTTGTTCAAGGAATTGCTGTATTGTATTACAAATATAGTGTTTGTTTGAACTATAATAGATATGCCTTGTATCCCCTAAATCTTCAAACATAACCAAGCTTTTCTTCCCCTAACTCCAGCCTCGTCTGATTTATTGCACTGAGTAACTGCTACTAATATTTATAGTCAGCTAATTCTACTCTGTTTCCAGTGGGAAGATTGAAAGGAGCTATCAAAACCAATGGAAAATATTTCCAGAATCCAAGAGTGCTTGGCTATATTAATTTGATAAATCATCATCTGTGGACCTCAGTGATGGCTGTCTGCTAAGTTTCAACAGATTCTCTCCAAGGTCCTTTGTCATTCCTCATTTATATTCGATGATTCTATGACTGTGTCTTCAAATATTTCCAGAAGCTTATTAAGATAATCTCTTGAAGTATTGGTCATTAGCTGACCATTATGAGAGACTCACCTTTTCCCCCTTTTCAGATACTTAATACAACCTCTGTTTTTGCTGCACTTAGGGCTACATGCAAAAATCCAGTGTGGATTTTTGCATTTCTGACATGCAAAAATCTGGTGTGCCATTAGATGGCAGAAAAGACAGTTCTAACTGTGCTGTGATCCTGATTTTTTGCAGCCTACATAAAGTATTTTCCTTCACTCCTGCATATGCCATGAGCTTAACAATTAACTGAGCATATGACTAAACTGGCAGCATCTAATCTTTAGTAGCTGCTGCACCTTATCTATCAGCGCTATATCAAACCTTCATACAGGAATCAGCTTTCTGCAGACTTAACATTATTTTGATAATTAGGTGGATCACTTATGATGCTTTACATATCCATAAATATTGTATCCAGGGAAAGAAACCAAAACCTGGATGAGGCCTCTGTTTACAAGACATGTGAGCAAACTGGTTTGATTTGTTTGCTTTAAAGGAGGCGGCTATATTATGTTGATGACTATTGAGCAGTAACCAAACAGCATCCCAGTGTGGCCACATTTTTTTGAAGAATAAGCCTCATGGAATACATTAAGATTTATTTCACTACATATGATATTCAACCATGACTTCCTCCATCCCTCTTCACTGGCTATGCCTCTTGGGGATGTTGGGAGTTGAGGATCTAGATAGAATGCATTATGTAATTTAAAATGAAATTAACTAGGAAACAAATTTTTCCTCAGAAAATAGTGAAAGTATGACAATTAAAGAATAAACTTTCCCTGCTGCTGCCACTTCTTTTTGGTATGAGCTCCTTCCCAATAAAATCTTGTTTGATTGTTACTTCAGGCTTCAAGTTAGGTTGCTGCACTGAGTGGCTGGGGGTGGGGGGGTGGGATTATAATTGTCTCAAATTACTGCAGTTGGAATTGCTTTGAAGGGAAGCAATTGTTTTCAGTCACCATTCTAATTTCCTTTTAATACCTCTGAGATCCAAGCATACAAAGTGCCATTGCTCCTATATAAAGATACCTTGAACTGGACTCTTTGCTTTGAAGTGCACATAACAAGTATTGTCAAGCAGAGAAAAGAATAATTAAAAAGAGCTCCTGGTGCTGGGTTCTGGATAAAATTCAGGAAACTTATAGAACCTAATATGTAAAGAAGGGAGGCAGAGAAACCAGAAAAGAGCAGTGAGACAATGTAGCAAAACCAAGATGGAATGGGAAAGTAGCAAAGCACAGAAGAAATGTTTTGTATTGTATATGTATGCATGAATCTGTTTTTTCTATATAGATAGGTGTCCCTTTTTCTGTTTTTCAAAGGAAGCCAATTTGGTATCATGGTTAATGTTCTGTACAGGCATTAGCATACTTGCAAGCGCCACGCTGTGATTGGCCAAAGCGCACGGCGATCTGATTGGCCGAGCGAGCCGCACTGATTGGCCCGCTGCAAATCCCCCGCGATTGGTGGAAACTAATCGCGGGAGATTCAAAGCGGTGCCATTGGCCACGGCCGCCACGGCCAGAGAATAAAAGCCGCTGTTTTTCCCCTTGAATCCCGAGCCGATCTCGGGATCCAATAAAGAGCTGAACTCAGTCACTGACTCCGAGTCTCCTTCTGCGACGGACACAACTCTGGTGACGAAGGTGGGATCTCGAGACTAATCCCCATCAAACACGTGTCCTGAGGAAGCGAGACCGACAAGATGGCCAGCATAGCACCACCCGCACCTTTTAACCCAGCTGCCGAGGACTGGGAATTGTACACAGACCGATTCCTAATGTTCCTCGAAAGTAGCAACTTGAAGGATGCAACCGGGCAGAAGAAAAGAGCCGTCTTTCTAACACACTGCGGGCCCGCAGTGTTCAAGATGGCAAAAGCTCTCGCAAAACCCGGGGACGTGAAGGAGATGGACTGGGCCGATCTCGAGCTGTTCCTCCGAAACCACTATGCCCCCGCCGTGCCCACCCTCATCAGGCAGCACGATTTCTACCGGCGGGACCAGAGATCAGGTGAAAGCACAGCGACTTTGTAGCTGATCTACGGAGCCTAGGGGGCATGTGCGGGTTCTCGGACATGGACGAAGCTTTGAGGGACCGTGTCATACTCGGGCTCAGAGACCCAGTCCTCCAAAGCCGTCTGATGGCAAAAGGCGACATCGCCCTCGCTGAAGCCACCGCAGCCGAGGCAACCCGGAAATCGGCGAATCGAATGCGGAGACCGGACACTGGGGAACGCACTGCGACCATCGAGATGGGCCCGGTGACTGAGGCCCACCCAGAAGCAAGCCGCCGAGAGACCACCACCCATCATGGTGACTTCCACTCCACCTCCGACACCACGGACGAGGAAGAAGACATCCATCGACTCCAGACGGGACGAGACCGGTGCGATCAGCGGAGTTGTAAGTCGGGACCCACATGTGCCGGGTGCGGAGGCGACCACCCTTGATCGGAGTGCCGGTTTTTCGATGCGATCTGCTGACACTGCAATAAAAAAGGTCACATCGCCCGAGTCTGCCGACTGAGGAAAGCCTACAGCCCCCGACGGCGAGATCACAGCAACCGGAGACGAGACAGCACCCCCACAGGGCCAGAGACCGCCAAGCCAAAAATCGCTGGAACCGAGACGGACGCGGCCAACGAAGCGGCGAAAACCGTCAGAAAGAGGAAACCCACCAGACGGTCATCATCGGACACTCATCAAGCGCAGACGCCCGAAAGGTATATGTGGAACTGGGCATCGAAGGTGAACCATGCAAAATGGAGGTGGATTCCGGGTCCTACCTCTCCATGGTTGCCTGGCGAGAAATCAAGCGTTTGGTGCCCGCGATCCACAAGAGGGGGTTGGAAACCCAGAAATTAATCCTTAAAGACTACCAGGGAACCGCATCCCGGTAGTCGGAACCAGACATTTTGAAGTGACTTTCAAGGGCCGCACAGCAAAGCTTCCCCTGACGATCGTGGACCAAGACCGCCCCAGCCTTTTGGGACTACAGTGGTTCACACCACTCGGGATCGAAGTTACGGGTGTCGACCACGTTGCAGATGCCGACTGGGAAGAGCAACTTGCACGGGACTTCCAGGAAGTGTTCGACAGCACCCTAGGCAAGTACCGAGGGCCCCCTATTTCCTTCAGCCTAGACCCCAGAATTCCCCTGATACGCCTAAAACCACAGCGGGTACCTTTTGCACTCCGGCCCAAAATCGACGAGCAAATTGACAAGCTAATCAAACAAGGGGTCCTACAGCCAATCGATCACGCCCAGTGGGAGACCCCATAGTCACCCCAGTCAAGCCCGATGGGTCGGTGAGAATCTGCGGGGACTATAAGGCCACCCTAAATTGCGCCTTACAACAAAGCGCCTACCCCGTCCCAGTAGTGCAGCACCTCCTACACTCACTGGGTGGAGGCAAGGTTTTTGCGAAGCTCGACTTGGCGCAAGCCTACCAACAGCTGCCGGTCGACGCAGAAACCGCCGAGGCGCAGACTATAGTCACCCACCGGGGAGCGTTTCGCTGTAAGAGACTCCAGTTTGGAGTCAGCGTGGCTCCGGGAATTTTCCAGAGCCTCATGGAGAGACTCTTGCAAGGAATTAAGGGGGTGGTGCCCTACTTCGATGACGTACTGGTGTCAGCAGCCAACCAACAAGAACTAGAGGGTCGTCTAAGGGAGGTATTAACCAAATTCAAAGAGGCCGGACTAAAGGTGAAAAAAGAGAAATGCCAGCTGTACACAGAGCAGGTCGAGTTCCTAGAATACCTCCTGGACCGGCACGGCATCCATCCAACCGCGAAAAAAATCAGAGCCATTAAAGAAGCCCGCACGCCAAAGAATAAAACGGAACTGCAGGCATTTCTAGGACTGCTTAATTTCTATAATGTCTTCCTGCCCCAAAAGGCGACCGCGGCGGAGCCTTTGCATAGGCTTTTGGACAAGGCGGCCACATGGACTTGAGGGAAACGTGAGGAAGCCACCTTCAACAAAACCAAGGACCTGCTCAACTCGGATGCCGTCCTCTTCCAATACAACAAGACCCTACCACTTGCAGTCACATGCGATGACTCACCTTTCGGCGTCGGCGCCGTCCTCAGCCACATGCTCCCCAACGGAAAAGAAGCACCCATCACCTTCTTTTCGAAGACCCTCACCAAACCAGAGAGAAATTACAGTCAGCTGGATAAAGAGGTCCTGGTTATTGCCGCCGCAGTGAAGAGGTTCCATGAGTACCTCTACGGCCGCATGTTCACCATCATCACCGACCACAAGCCGCTGCTGGGAATCCTGGCAAGGAACAGGGCCTCCCCGAACATTCTATCTCCTAGAATGACAAGGTGGTCCGAATTCCTTGCCGCCTACAGCTACTGGCTCACACACCGACCCGGTAAGATGATCACCCACGCAGACGCCCTAAGCCGCACGCCGTTACCTGACCTAGACACTGACCCAGCACCCACGACAGCCACCCTCAGCATAGAGACTCTGCCCGATCTACCCATAACCACATCAGACATTGCCCGCGAGACTAATAAAGACATGCGTCTGGCGCGGGTGTTACATTGGGTAGAAAAGGGATGGCCGGAAAAGGACGACGATGAATCATTCAGGACATTCCAGAACCGGCAAACAGAACTCTCATTACAAAAAGGTTGTGTACTTTGGGGGGATAGGGTTGTTATCCCGGAAAAGTTACAAGGGAAGGTATTGGAGTTGTCACACGAGGGCCACCCGGGATAGTCAGAACAAAAGCCCTGGCCAGGAGTTACGCCTGGTGGCCAGGGATGGATAAGCAGATCGAGACTTGGGTGGCAACATGCAAACGTTGCCAAGAAACCAGGCCGAGCCCTCCCGCAGCACCAATCCTGGAATGGGAAACCCCCAGGGGACCATGGTCCAGGATTCACATAGATTTTGCCGGGCCCACGAAAGGACATATATTCCTTATCATGGTAGATGCTTACTCCAACTGGTTGGAGGTAAGCAACATGAAAACCACCACCACGGAGGCCGTGACCAAGGAACTCAGCAAGCTGTTCGCAACCCACGGCCTCCCAGATGTCATCGTGTCAGATTACGGGCCCCAATTTACCTCGCTGGAATTCAAACAATTCCTTGCGGAACGGGGCATACGACACGCACTGACAGCACCCGCACATCCGGCGGTGAACGGGAGGGCGGAATGGATGGTTCAATTTACGAAAAAACCACCCAAAAAATTGAACATGGGGAAATCCAAGAAAAAATAAACAAAATGCTTTTTATACAACACATAACCCCAAATACAACAACCAATAAAAGCCTGGCAGAACTATTAATGGGAAGGAAATTAAGGTCCCCACTCGACAGGCTGCACCCCACATACAACCCAGAAAAAAACCCCAAACTCCTCAAGCAAACACCGAACATTTTCACCAGGCGATGCAGTCTACGCGAAGAACCTTACCGGAGATCCACTTTGGGTACTGGCAACCATAACCCAGCTGACAGGTCCCCGTTCATACCGACTGCAAACAACCGATGGACGAGCATGGAAACGACACATCGATCAAATAAGATTGAGAACAACCACGGGAAACACAATCGACACGCAAACAGACACAGACAGGCCCCATAACACAAACCAAGAGGGGAGGGAATACCTCGGGAACCAAAAACCAATAGAAAGAAACCAGCAATACTCACCGACAAGCAGCCAGCTCGAAGCCTCACCAGGAAGAAGCAGCCAGGCCAGCTCGACCAGCCCAGAAAGACCAGACGGGAGCAGCAACAACCGCAGCTCAACCAGCCTGGGTAGACCGGGAAGAAGCTGCGACGAAAGGCCCAGCGAGGCCTTCCAGGCGGTTCCACCGACGAGACAGAGAGTAACACAGAACCCGACCGAACCGGCCGGGAGCCAAGCAACAGCTAACCTGCGCAGGTCAAATAGGCAAGTACGAAGCCCCGCCTACTTGCAGGACTACGTTACGTAGGACCGTACCAAGAGGGGAGGGGTGTTCTGTACAGGCATTAGCATACTTGCAAGCGCCGTGCTGTGATTGGCCAAAGCGCACGGCGATCTGATTGGCCAAGCGAGCCGCACTGATTGGCCCGCTGCAAATCCCCCGCGATTGGTGGAAACTAATCGCGGGAGATTCAAAGTGGTGCCATTGGCTGCGGCCGCCGCGGCCAGAGAATAAAAGCTGCTGTTTTTCCCCTTGAATCTCGAGCCGATCTCGGGATCCAATAAAGAGCTGAACTAAGTCACTGACTCCAAGTCTCCTTCCGCGACGGACACAACAGTTAAGGTTCTGTCCTAGAAATCAAGAAGCTATGAGCTCTAGTCCCCCCTCAGACATGAAAGCTGGTTGGGTGACTTTGGGACAATCACTTATTCTCAACCCAATTCATTTCACAGGGTTGTTGTGGAGGAAAAGGAGGAAGAAGTAATAGTATTAAGTACTTTTGCTGCCTTGAGTTACTTATAAAAGTAATAAAGGCAGGATAAAACATGCTATGAATAAATTTATCTAAAATGAATAAATAAATTTAAAACAGGATTGAAAGTGAGCTACTTATAAAGTTGCAGAATGGGTCTATTTTAAAAATGCTGATCTGGGGATCATATTAATCATGCATCCCTTTGAGAACACGCCAGATAGTTTAAGGTTCACTTCAAACATTCAGTGAGGGTATTTTTGCACCTCTTAATGGTCTGTAGTAGGATTTATCAACTTCATCTAGAATTCTCCCAAGTGCTTTTGAGATAAAGGAATAATTAAATGACAATGGTTTCAAAATGTAAAGTGTGAACATATACTTGCAGTGTATCCTAAAACTGTGAGTCTGAAAAGAAAGAAATATCTCACAAGAAACAGTGAAAAAATTATTCTTACTATTGCTAAAACACTATGATTACATTATAGAAGTTGAAATTGGCATTTAAAAATTTTAATTTCACAATGGACCAAGTTCTATTTATAACTTAGATGCAGGTTTGAATCAATGGTGGGCTGCTGCTGATTCGGACCTGTTCTAGCGAACCAGTAGTTCTGACCATTAGCTGGCGCCGCCCACCCATCCCTGTCCTATCCTGTCCTATATTTCCATCTTTCTGGCTCAGCTGATTCACGCGGCACAGCTGATTTTTGTGCCTTAGCTGTTCTACTTACCAGGGCTGCCCTAGAAAATAAGCAGTTTAGTTTACCTGAATGCTATGCGCACACTCTCTCACAGAACCAGTTGTTAAACCGGTTGCAGCCCATGACTGGTTTGAATGGACAAATGAATGATCAATTTCATTGGACAATAAAGATGTTGCTTCCTGAACACTTTTGGTTGTATCTTCTAGATTTTGGGCTGCTAATCATGAAAATAGCATGTAATTTCACCAACCATTTATTGCAGTGGTTGCCAACAAGTGGGCCGGAGACCACTGGTGGGCCACAATAAAATGTTGGTGGCCCGCAGAGAAATGTCATCCCAAAGGAATTAATCCAGGTTGCATGGGAACACAAGGCTGTGCCACCCACATGGCCCGTGGGAACACAAGGCTTGTGTCGCTTGCATTGTGAACACGACGTAGTGAGGGGAGGGGGGAACTTGCCCCACGTGCCTCGCCTGGCCACTGGGTTGCTTCTTTCCGCTTCTTTCTTCTTCTGCTTTTGGCTGCACACAAGGAAAGCAGCAAA
This sequence comes from Emydocephalus ijimae, assembly GCA_004319985.1. Taxonomy (NCBI): domain Eukaryota; kingdom Metazoa; phylum Chordata; class Lepidosauria; order Squamata; family Elapidae; genus Emydocephalus; species Emydocephalus ijimae. The sequence goes on along the minus strand of BHEV01016556.1, from coordinate 22,848 downwards.
AGTCTTTATTTCTCTCCCCCAAACTCCACCAGAAATGAATCTTTGGGAACCTGCAAGGCATCCTGCTCCAAGAGTCTGTGCCAGCACAACACGTCTCACAAAGACTCATTTCTGGTGGAATTTGGGGGAGAAAGAAAGACTTCTATTGCTTCTGCTGCTTTCCTTGCATGAAGCCAAAAATCTCTCTCTCTCTCCCACTGAGAATGGAGCTGGAGACAGTATCTTGTGATCTCAAATAAAGAATGATCAATCGGTAGGAAAATGATCAATCAGTGTGGAATTTTCCTGCTCACTTTTTTTTGGGGGGGGTTCCCAGGTTCTCTAGTCTGCAGGATTTAAAATTATGAGTTTGGTGGTCCCTGAGGTCCAAAAGGTTGGTGACCCCTGATTTATTGTGTTATAGAAATTGTTTTTACACAAAGGCAATGTACATCCTTCAGTATCTGTTGGCTATGCAGCACAAATGAAAGAAACATGAAAATCTGGAACTGTTGTTGAAGCATATCCAGTACAGCAACTGGAATATCTGTGGAGATCTAAAAGTAGTGGCTCTGCTGATTGGAACACAGTTCAGATATACCAAGTACTGTTGTTACATATGCAAATGGGAGACCCGTGCAAGAGAGTCACATTACATTAAAAAGAAAAGGCCACGCCAAAAGAATTTGGTTCAAGGACAGAAAAAAGTGGCATATGAACCACTTGTTGACCCAATAAAGATATTTTTGCCTCCCCTTAACATAACAGTCAGATTGATGAATTTTTTTATGAAAACAATGAACAAGGAAGGTGAAGGTTTTTGTTATTGAGGCAGATGTTTCCAAGAATAATCGACGCCAAGATTAAGGAATATATTTTTGTAGGTCCACAGATCAGCTACATCATTAATGGCAAGAGGTTCAAAGGTCTGTTAATGAGGTCAGAGAAAATTATCACAAAGGCATTGAAGGATGTTGAGAATTTTTTTGGCAACTACAGAGCACCAAACTACATGCAGTTGGTTGATAAACATCTTATTGAAGCATACAAGATTACAAAGAGCAACATGTCACTGAAGATTCATTTTATGCATTCGTATTTGGCTAACACTAAGGCGCAATAGAAAATTAGAGTAACTGTAATACATCAAATGTAATCTGACTTGTTGGACACTGCAGCGAGATGTATAGAACAGAGACCCCAACTTTTTGGGCACCAGGGACCAGTTACACAGAGAAAAGTTTTTCCGCAGACTGGAGGGCCCATGCTGCCTGCATCCTGCAGATGGACTTCACTTGTTTGTGTGGACCAGTTGCTGGCATGCCATAGCTCCAGTTCTGGTTCACAGATCAGGGGTTGGGGATCCCTGGTATAGGACCCTAAGTACAAATGAAAATTGGCAGCTGAACATTTTTACCCTTACTGAACTCATGCAGCATGCCAGAAACATTATTCAGTTACATACATTATAATCATTAAGAGTTAATTTCACATTTCTCAAGATTCCGACATGACTTTCCCTCTAAAATTATATTTATGTTCAGTTCGAAGGGGTCTACTATAATCACCAGGTTTTTCAGAAAGCAAACCTTTTGAAAAATTTGTCCAGTTCAAATTTCCCAGCAAAATGTATTTTAAAGTGTGTATTTATATAAATATAGTACATGCTTCTAAATCATATTTTCTTTATTGGTATGCATTTTTATCTGTATTTTAAGCCACGAGCCATACCGTAATGCAGGGGTTCAAACTTGACAGCTTTAAGACTTGTGGACTTCAACTCCCAGAATTCCTCCTCCACTCATGTTAGCTCAGGAATTCTGGGAGTTGAAGTCCACAAGTCTTAAACTTGCCAAGTTTGAAGACCCTTGTCGTCATGTTTGAAAAAGACAAAAGCCATCAGTTACATCAGTTTTATCTACATGATCAACACAGCAGTCTCATCAAGTCAGTTTGTTTGAGAATTTGCAAAGTCTGAATTTCTCAGATGTCTTTAAGCAGTTCAAAATATTTAAGGAAGCTTGTTGTCCCTATGGGCAGTGACAGAAGCACAGTTTTAGAATTTGGATCAGTGTTCTTTGCATTTTCTTTCATGTGCAGAAGTGGGTGCAGCTTCTCTTGGAACTGGAGATGAAATACTGTAATGATAACTTGCATATTTCTGGTTTCATAATGACACTTTTTTAAAAAGATGAACAAGTCAGGTCATGAACATGACTGTTAATAAAGAAGTGTTTCAGAAGGGATATCAGAAATAAGATAATAATCAACATTTCCACTGCAGAGAAAGTCAATACTTTTTTTATATAAACCAGAAATATAACATAGATGCTTTCTACAGAATTTTGAAAGGGGATGAGGGAAATGAACAACCCAATAACTTACTAATTTTGCTATTGGCAACATAGGACAGGATGGAAGGCAGCAAATAATGAGAAACATTGTTAGTAGGATAACAGACAAGGATATGTACAGAATGTGTTCAAAAAAGTCAAGAAGTGAGTATGTAACAAACTCCGCCCAATACACTTAAGGAATAGGTGGAGCTTCAATTTACAATCATCTTGATTATCACAGGTGCCCCATCTCAGTAAAGATACATGTATCTGAAAACGTGTAGGGTGATCCCTGTGGGAAAACAAAAACAACCTTTTCTGGCCTGAAAATTTAAGAGCTTGAATAATACATATATTTGGCATCACAAAATTTGATTTTAGTGCAAATGTCAGATATCCAAGTATTTATCCAAAGTGGGAAAGATGCTTCAGGCCCAAATATTGTACATGTCCGAATCTATAGTAAAATAAAGCTTGGAAGTAGGAGCTGCCCCTCCAAAGGAGCATCCATGTAATGGAGGAAGTGTCAAAAATGGTGATTTTTGATATACTATATTTTAAAAATTAATAGTCACATAATTTCAATTGTATAAAAAGGTTCATTTTATACTTTTAAAACTCTACACAGAATCATTAAAATATAAAAATATACGTTCTTAAATGTTAGCATTTATCTCAACAATCTTTTTAATATTCTTTAAAGTTAGAATTTATCTCTCTGATCTCCTCTAGGTACTCCACCTCTGTTTATGTAAGCTTTTGTTGCAACAGTATATGGGAAAATTCTGATATTGCAGCTACAGATACTTTTGAAATAGCCAGCACAATAAGCCACACATTTGAATAGCAACACCACCAGATATACATCTGTTTTAAAACAAATTAAAGTGGATGTAAGCCAATTTACAGGAATTAATGTTAACAAGTTGATGGGTGATATAGTCCGCCTGATCAAAAGCCAGGTTTAACTACACCCTAGTCTGAAATTAATAGATGGTATTTCATATATTGTGTTGGTAATTGTTAAGTTCTGTGCGTGGCGCAAGAAGCGGAGACGAGTCGACGAACAGTGAACTTCAACTCTTTATTTAACATGGTGCAACAGCTCTCTGAACGGCCTCAACAGCCCCCTTTATATAGGCAAGCTCTTGGGTATTTAGCCAATGAAAACACAGGAACGTTAGCTCTTTTTAACCAATGAGAAGGGCTCGTTAATAGCCAATCAGATTCTCCTGAACGGACCAATCCGATATCGCTATTATCGGCCAATCAGAAGTGCAGAGCCAGAACCCTGCACTTTGCTTTTAGGTTTCAATAAACTTTATTCAAGCACTTTTATTAATTCACAACACCCCTTCCCCCCGGGTTCCGTTTAAGGGGTGCGGTAACGTAGTCTTTGAAGTAGGCAGGTTGTTTTGATTGTCTATTTGATTTACGCTGTCCTCCCGGTATTTGTCTAGAGTCTTGTTGGGGTAGGACGTTATCTGGTGAACAGGGTGCTTCTGATTCTGTATCTAAACTTCCGTTACCATTAATGTCCTCGATATCTCTTTGAGGCGAGTTAACCTCTGTCCCCGATCCTTCTTCACCTGTTGAGTCTGAGCGGTCATTTCTTCCGCTTGTGCTTTCCACCGTTCCAAACTAAGCCTCCTCGGCGTCTCCTCCCCCTTCAGTTTGGAAATCACCGGAATCGCAGACCCCAGACTGCAGCCTTGAACACAGCTGATCAATATGGCGCTTCCATATTCTATCGTTGCGACATTTCACTCGGTACGATCTGGGTCCGGTTACTTGGATTACAGTTGCCTCGACCCACAATGGGTCGCCATAAAAGTTTCTCGCGAAAACCAAGTTGCCTACTTGGAAATTTCGGCATTTCCCGCTGGATCCGTGTGGTTTTTCAGGTTTGTATGATGGGTGTAGTCGGTCCAGGTGGGAACGGAGTTTCCATCCCATCAATAACTCAGCGGGAGTTTTGTTGGTGACGCTGTGTGGAGTGATGTGCTACAAAAGGAGTATCCGGTTAATCTTGTCTTCGATATCGCCATAGTCCATTTTATGTAGAGTTCTTTTGATGAATTGTACCATGCGCTCGGCCCTTCCATTAGCCGCAGGATGCACCGGTGAAGTTAGCGCATGGTGAATACCGCGGTCCGCCAGGTACTGTTCAAAAGAAAGCGCGGTAAACTGGGGCCCGTTGTCAGATACCAGAACGCNTCTGTCCAATTTCCTGATGACTGATTCGGTTGTTGTATTTTTCATCTCATGGATTTTGAGCCAGTTCGAGTAGGCATCCACTGTTAATAAAAATGTGTGTCCATTTGTAGGTCCCGCAAAGTCCAGATGAATACGGGATCATNCACGATGCCGGGGTGGCCATCGTGCAAGGTTCTCAGTACCGCTCGCTGTAACCGCTCTGGGACAACGACTCTATCACCCCAAATGATGCAGCCCTTCTGGGAAAACAGTTCCATCTGTCGACTTTTGAAGGGAGCGTAATTGTCAGGGATTTGGTCCAATGGCCATCCACGTTCTCCCCAGCTGAGGACACGTGCTAAAACAGAATCGCG
>BHEV01016556.1:0-17828 GCA_004319985.1 Emydocephalus ijimae | reverse complement strand
GGGCTTCACTTCCGTTTGGTAAAACGTGGCTCAAAATGGCGCCCACTCCGAAGGGTGATGCATCACAAGTAACAGTTAAAGCCAAAGTCTCATTATACTGCATCAAAACAGTGTCGGAGGTCAATACGTTTTTTACTTGTCGAAACGCCTGTTCCTCTCGGTGCCCCGAAACCCAGGTTGCTTTTTTGTCTCATAAACGATGTAGGGTTTCGGCTACGGTTGCCTTGTGAGGCAGGAAGATGTTATAAAAATTGATAAGGCTTAGGAACGCTTGGAGATCCGCCTTATTGCGGGGTCTTGGGGCGTTTTTGATTGCCCTAAGTTTGCTATCGGTGGGGTGAATGCCCTGTTTATCTGTTAAATATCCTAAAAATTCTACTCGATCAGTACATAGTTGACACTTGTTTTTCTTAACTTTGAGACCCAAGTCTTTAAATCTCTGAAGAACCAACCCCAGGCGCTCCCTTAGTATTTCTTGAGTCGGAGCAGCAATTAAAACGTCATCAAAATAGGGGACAATGCCTTTTATCCCTTGTAATAGTCTTTCCATCAAACTTTGAAAGATTCCCAGGGCCACACTTACTCCGAATTGGAGTCGGTTACATTTAAACGCACCTCAGTGCCTTAACGATCGTTTGAGCCTCTGCCGTTTTTCTGTCTACAGGCAGTTGTTAGTATGCCTGGGTTAGATCTAGTTTAGCGAAGACTTTTCCGCCTCCCAGGGAATGGAGAAAGTGTTGCACCACCGGTACCGGGTAAGCGTTTTGCTGCAGGGCGTGATTCAGGGTAGCTCGGTAGTCCCCACAAATTCTTAACGATCCATCCGGCTTGATGGGTGTCACGATTGGGGTTTCCCAGGGAGAATGGTGCAGATAACATTGTTTACCCTAACTGGTTTAGGTAAAATAATAACTATGTTATCATGGTTTGTTAGTTAAAGTGTCTGTAACTTTAACTGTAAGAATGTAATTAAGGGAGTGGTTGTAAAAGCACCATAAAAGAAGCAAGGCACGGCAGCTTGCTCTCTTTGGCTTGATGATCCCTAATTACTGTACGGATTGAAGACTGCGTTTTTCCCTACTGGAACGGGAGAGAGAAAGGACTGTTGATTTATCAACGGTGAGAAGACTGATTTATTGTAAGTGAACTGACATTGGATATTCTACACGGACTTTGCTAATTGAATATCCTTGAATGGACTGACTAAAATGATACATGACTAATGGACTAATTAGGCTAATGTCGCCTTTCGCCATCAGCTTACTCTGCACGCCTGGTGCATCTAATCCCAGAACTATTCTGTCTCTCAGGGCTTCTTCAAGGTCGGCAAACCCGCATAGGCCTCCTAGATTCTGGAGATCCGCTAAGAAATCTGCAACGCTTTCGCCCTTCCGCTGATCTCTCTGGTAAAATTCATGCCTTCTCATGAGCATTGGTACGGTTGGTGCATAGTGGGCCCTTAGCAGGGGTTTGAGGACGTCCCAGTCCATGGACTTCACTTCTGCCGATTTCGCTAGTGCTTTGGCCATCTTGAATATGGTTGGCCCGCAATAAGTTAGGAATACCACCCGTTTCTTTCCGGTAGTGGCATCCTTCAAATTGTTGGTCTCCAGAAACATCTGGAAGCGATCCATATATGAGTCCCAGTCTTCTTGTGCCAGGTCGAATGGAGCGGGTGGTATGACGCTGCCAGACATGGTTCCACTGTTGGTGCGTTTCAGCCACGTGCTCTGTTATCGCTTTTGTAGTGTTCAGTCAGCTCTGACTTCTCCACATCCCACCTTCGTCGCCAGTGTTAAGTTCTGTGCGTGGCGCAAGAAGCGGAGACGAGTCGACGAACAGTGAACTTCAACTCTTTATTTAACATGGTGCAACAGCTCTCCGAACGGCCTCAACAGCCCCCTTTATGTAGGCAAGCTCTTGGGTATTTAGCCAATGAGAACACAGGAACATTAGCTCTTTTTAACCAATGAGAAGTTAATAGCCAATCAGATTCTGAACGGACCAATCCGATATTATCTATTATTATTATTATTATTATTATTATTATTATTATTATTATTATTATTATTTATTATTATTATTGGCTATTATCGGCCAATCAGAAGTGCAGGGCCAGAACCCTGCACTTTCAGGTTTCAACAAACTTTATTCAAGCACTTTTATTAATTCACAACAGTAATCATAATTAAAATGATTCTGATTGCATAATAACTCTCTTACATGCCCTAATGGTGTCTGGGGGAGGGGGGAGGGGACTGTAGACGTGCCAAAATATCAGGATGGTGGCCACAGCCATGCAATTTAAGCACCAATTTTACATCTTGACACATGTAAAAAAGGCTGGGGCTTTTGACTGCATGATTATGACTACCAACTTGACTTCTTTGATTCCCCCTTTTGGATCTCTTGGACAGTCCCCAAAGACTCTGGGGCAGGGTGTATGAGAAGAGTAGAAATAGTTATTGATAATAAAAGAGCAGATTGAGGAGCAAAAAGCCACAGAGCTGATTTCTCAGAGTTTGAATGCAAAGATTAGCCATTGCTTGGGAAGGCTGCTTGCCTGTAGATTTTAACCCCTTTACAAAGCCTAAGCAGGGCTTTTCTTTCATTTTCTGCAATAGCTTTATCCCTCATTGTCTAATCTTTATCCTGTTTTGTTTCCTTCCTTCCCTCAGCAGCTATCCTGAAAACTGGGAGTTGAGCATCATCTTCCTTAAGTTAAAATTTTAGGAACCAGGCCCTGTGTGGGGTGATTCTTCTTCTGTGTATGTTCCATTCCAATTATACACAAGAGTCCTCTGAAGCTCAGCATAGGATTTTTACTGGACTCTGGTGGGCATGTCAAGAAAGAGGAGATATGATTTTTTTTTTCTTTTTTAGAAACTCCTTGTCTTAGGATCCAGGCCATTGAATATTTGCTTTTGCTTTAACACAAAACACCCATGAACCTGTAAGAAACAACACAGGATTGTAGTGGGAAATGAGCTGTAAAAGGACATTATTAGCAACAACAGTTAAGACATTCATTGGCCTGCTGAGAGCTGGCAAACTGTTTAGAAAATGTAGCAGAGATGCTAACCAGTCCAGTTCCTGCACTCTGAAGCTACATTTTCAAGGAACTTTCAAGGAAGATTATTTTGGCCGGTAGTAATGTATTTATTTTCAGTATCAACGACATTGTTAAAGAAACAGCTATCCTAATCTGCAACACAACAAAGATCATCTTCATAGCACATTTCTCTAGAAACTATTATGAGTTACGGACAGACTAAAGGTCCTATTTACTTACAGAAGATCAAAATATTGAAGCTTTAAAAGAAATCTGAGAGATTCAGGAGGAGAATGTTAATTTAATTCCCTGTCCTCTTTCTTCTCTTTACTTCCTATGACAATACAATGTTTGTGTCACTGAATCCATGTCCCGCTAAAAAAGAACGCAAAGTCTCTCAAAAACTTTTGGGATTGTTTTGGCACAGACCATACTTAGCTTATAAGCTCCTACCAAAATGGAAATCAGGTTTCAAAGAATATGACAATCTATGCTTTCAAATCCAACTCTACACAATGCAGAAATAGTAATTTAAGCATTTCTTGCACTGGAAAGCCAGTAAAATAAAGCATTGCTTCGCAATGCTTCTGACTCATTAACATGATGGAGCAGATTTTCTAAGAGCATTAGGCTCAGGCAGATCAGCAATGCATTCAAATAGCCAGTTTAGTATACCATGAACACTGTTTACAATCTGGAACATAATAGCAAGATAAGTTCTTTATGAAAGATCCAAGTTTGAATTTTCAGAATAGGTAAATTTAATTAAATTAATTGAAACATCAACATGTTTCATTTCAGATATTTTAGGAAATTCTATTATCTATAATTACTAATCTACATGTTTTATATCTAACTTTTTCTCCAACTTGAGAGGACATTTATTTTTATTCATCTTATATGACAGGAGCATACTACCATTTATGAATATGTTTAACACTGATTATTTTAAGCCACTGGTTAATACTTGACTTCAGGCTTCTTCATTCAAACTTTCATTCTTATTTATATATTCAAATATTTATATACTTTTTCCACAGGATCTCAGTTTACCCATTTTAAAACATAAATTAAAGCAGCTAATGTTTAGTAGAAGATACATATATTAAAAATGCACGGGAGAAAAATTATAAAGGATGCCTCCCTCATTTGTACTAAAATGGCCTGAATGAAAAAAATGAAATTTCAGTAGGCATCTGAATAATGTATTTTCGGGGAGGGGGAGAAAATAGGTCAAAAAGTGAGAAGTTTCACTAAGAAGCCAGTCTATGGTAGCCATGAAGTGACAATCCCCCAAATAGTTTAAATCACAGAAATTTTTCAATTATAGTAATGAAGTCATTGTGCAGGTATCTAGAAGCATGTAACATTAAAACCAGAAACAAATAGAATTACAGTAATTCAAACCTACATTTACCCACAAACTCAACTGTAGACAATTTGCTTAAAAAAGTGTACACAACCAGCTAAAGCTCGTAATAGTCATAGGCTCAAGGGTTAATTGACTGCCAGTGACAATGACTGTTAAGAGTATTTTAAAATAGGTACCTGCTCCTTCAGTGGGATTATAGAAAGCTCATTTAGAACAGATTTCTCAGTTCCCATAGGTTGGGTGCATCCACTCATAAGGTTTTTATCCTGTCAGGTTTGATTTATCAGCAACTTATCAGTGTATCCAGACATTGGCTCAGAATATCTCTGTGCTATTAATTTCAGATATTATGGAGAAATATGCCAGATATTAATGGCATCCGGCCCTAAACATCGTCCACCACTCTCATGTTTAGTCCTTGGGCAATTCCTCAAACTGCCCAAGGAGCTGCAAATACAGTTCTACAGAGGAATTATTGAGTCTGTCATCTGCACCTTTATAACTGTCTGGTTTGGTTCTGTAACCCAACAAGACAGACACAGACTTCAGAGAGTAATTAGGACTGCAGAAAAACCAATTACTAACCAACCTGTGTTCCATCAAGGACCTGTATGCTACACTAATCAAAAACAGGGCTGTGAAAATATTTACAGATCCCTCATACCCTGGACATAAACTGTTTCAACTCTTACCCTTAAAATGACCGTATAGAGCACTGCATACCAAACAATTAGACACAAAACCAGTTTTTTTTTCCAAACACAATCACTTTGCTAAACGAATAATTCCCTCAACACTGTCAAACTATTTACTAAGTCTGCATTACTATTTAATAGTAATAGTAATCTTCCCATCCTTCCTTTCACCCATCTCCTCCCACTTATGACTGTATGACTGTAACTTTGTTGCTTGTTATCCTTATTTTTATTGACTGTTTCCAAGTATGATTTGATTGTTTATTGTACCCTTTGAGTATTATTGAGTATCGTATCTTATGATTCTTGACGAATGTATCTTTTATGTACACTGAGAGCGTTTGCACCAAGACAAATTCCTTGTGTGTCCAATCACACTTGGCCAATAAAGAATTCTATTCTACTCGAGAAGAATATTCTATTCTATTCTGTTCTGTTCTAAATTTTAACAATATATCTGCCTAACAGCATGCAGCCTTCGTCACAAAGTGACTACAGGTAATCCTCAATTTATAACTTCATTTAGTAACCATTTGAAGTTACAAGGCACTGAAAAAAGAGACATGACCATTTTTCACACTTTTGATTGTTGTAGCATCTCCATGGTCACATTATCCAAATTCAGAGACTTGGCAACTAACTCATATTTATGACGGTTGCAATGTCCTGGGGTCCTGCGATTACCTTTTGTGGCCTTATGACAAGCAGTCAATGGGGAAGCCAGATTCACTTAACAACTGTGGCTACAAGAGTCGTAAAATGGGCCAAAACTCAATAAACATCTCACTTCGCAACATATATTTTGGGTTCAACTGTGGTGGTGAAATCAAGGACTACCTGTATACTAGGATACACAAGGCATTACTTCTGAGTCGTAATTTTTTTTTGTTCAAGCAGGATTCTGCGGTGTTAAGTGTTTAAGGTGCACATATTATTTGCCAGTTCTTTTAGCTTTATGGCACCCCGTGAAGCACTCAGCAGTGAAGGCAAAATTGCAAATGACTACAGCTGGCCCTGGGTTGCACATGCAGAATCTCCCAAGTCTTCCTGCCTGCAGCCCCCTCCGCGTGCAACTGTGAGCCCGTAGAGGCCTTCCGAGCCTGGCGCCGAACTTCCGTCTTTCCCTTTACCGCCGTACCCTACGAGCAACACTGCCTTCGTCTAGCCCAGCCCAACGTGTTTTTTTGCCGAAGAACACAGTCGAGAAGAAAAGCGGGCAGGGCTTCTTCCTCCGGGAACTGCAGCTCTCCCCGCTTTCCATTGGCCCACTGGTTATCTTTTCTCTGCTCCGATAGGCTGGCGAAAGAGAGGGCGGAGCGAAGGGAACTGCCTTCTCCGCGCCTTGCTCAGAACTTGCAACTTTACGCGCGCGCCAGCAACCGCTTTCCCATGACTCAGTAGGGCGTGGAGGTGGCAGCGGCATCGGCGGGCTTGGCTCTCCCGCGGCATCGCAGCATCTCTCCCAGCGGCGGTGGCTGCGCAGCCGCCCGCCTTGCCTGGCTCCCTCCCTCCCTCGCCTCCGCCCCACCCCGCGCGCCAAGCACCAACCCTTTTCTCCCCCTTCTGCTTTTTTATCGCTCGGGCGGTTGTTATCTGGCTCATTGTTCCTGAGACAAGAGCCCGGAGACCAGCATGGACGATCCGGACCAATCCCCCTTGGTTTCTTCTACCACGGCCGCCCCAGAGCAGGACTGGCGGCAACCGCAGCAGCCTCTTTTCCAGTACCAGTTTGTGAGGCACCCGGAGAACGAGGAGGACGACGAAGACGACGACGAGGAGGACGAAGACGAGGAAGAGCTGGATGACGAGCAGCTGGAAGTGAGGGAGAGGAAGCCCGCCGCTGCGCCTACGGCCCCTCCGGCCCCCACCTCCTCCCCGCCGCTGGTGGACCGGGGCGCCTCTGAGGAGCAGCCCCCCAGCCCGCCCCCATTCCCCCAGCCCGCTTGGGTCTCTCCCGTCGTCTCTACCACCACCAGCCCAGTCGCTGCTGCTGCCTTCGAGAACGCCCCTAAGGGGGAGAAGGAGAGGGAGCCTCCCCGCAGCGCCCCGCTGCCACCTCCGCACTGGGAAGAGCCCCGCGCACCCGCCATCCCTCCCCGGAGCGCCCCGCTGCCCCCCAAGCGAGAGGAACCCCCGGTCGCCAAGGAGGGCGCCACCCCAGGCTCTCCCGGTGAGTGGACACAGGCGGCTTCCGGACGCCGGTGCCCCTTTCGGCATCGCCCAGCACCGTCTAGCCCGGCCTGCGAGCCGGGCACGCTGAGAAAGGCAGTCCAACGTATCTGGAGGAGCGCCAGCTTGTGGAAATCTGGTGAAGGAGCGCATATCCCGGAAGGTGTCCGAGGGGCGTGGCTGGTGGGCTTTGTGATGAAGGGATGGTCGTGTAAAAGGCGCTTGAGGCCAAAAATTGTGTGTGTGTGTGTGTTTGCGCGTACAGGGCGGGGACCCACCCAGTAAGTAAGTTGGCTTGGCTTTACAAGGCCCTGAAATACGGGCGGTGGGAATGAACGGCTTTTTAAAGAAAACGGCCGGGGATGTGAGTAATCGGGGAGGTGGTCTTATGGAAGTACCGTTTTTCTTTTGTGTGCTTGGGACAGAGGGAATTGTCGCTGTCAGCCGAACTGGGCAAAGCAGCTTCTGAAATGAAGAGGGCGGATTGGTCGCAGTGTGATTTAGAAAAAGGGTTTTGAGAAGTGGAGAAAGATAAGCGATCCGAAAGGGGGCAAAACAAAAAACAAAAAAAAAACCAGGCGGGGGAAGCATGGTTTTTTGCCTGGTGTAAAAAGGTTTTGGGGTTCAAGACGTTTATGAGGGATGAGGTTTAAGCTTGTGAAAACATGGAAGGAACTAGTAGAAGTTTGGAGGTGGGTCATGATAACCCCGTTCTGGTAGTCACCTGGGAAGGATGCTTTTGAGAAGGAGAAGAGACCTTTCTTAAGGGGAATGTTGGGATTTAGGTAGGGTGTTTGTGGTTTGTAGATGATTTGCTGGAAGTGTATTAAGATTTGTATTGTGGAGATTCTGCAGCAAGAAGATGGGTGTGGCAGAGACTCTGGGCATGCAGTGTGCTTTGTCAAAGCAGTCTGATGATGTAAGGGGGATTTGCTGGTATGTGTTACTATTCTGCTTGAGGTATAGTTATAGGCTGTTGTAATTCTTATTATTTATTACACCAAATGGCAGCTTTTCCTTTGTGTCTAGACTCTGTTGTTAACAATTTTCCCACCAGAGATAATGTATGCAGTCTTCAGGAATGCATATGTCAGCATTGTAGAAAATAGTAAGGATGTTATAGGAATAGCTCTGACTGCCACAGTAGTGTAATACAGTATGCTGGAAGGATGTTCATAAAGAGGGAAGGTGGAATAATTGATTTTTTCCCCTCTGACTTTTTGATATTTAATCATTTTAATGGTCACAGATGGAAAAAGGCTGAATCTCTGCCCCCACCCACCCATTTTCTTTTTAATATTTTTCTTCTCTACCCTTTGTTCACCCTTGGATTAGATGATCTACAAAACTTTTGCTTTTTCTTACGTCTGTATACGAACTCAGTTCTCACTGGCGTGTGTAGGATACTGCATGTAGCTCTGCAAGGGAGAAGGTTTTGCAGGCTATTGAAGCTTCAGGCTCCATCAGACTATTGTTACTGAAAGCCCGCCTTCTCTGCGTGTACACTGGATTAGGGTTCAGTGAATGATGGCTCTAGTCCTCCTATAGTAAGCAGTATTTGGAATGAGAACTTCCCTTTCTGTATAAAAAGCTAGTAAATTAGCCAAGCTTTCTGTCATTGTCCTGCTTTGGCCCTACAAAAGACCACTATGCAGTATTTTCTGTTTGCTTCTTTAAAAGATACTTTTGCATTAGCAAAGTTAATTTTAAAGATCTGTTCAAAATAGAATGTAAACATACACATGAACATCAAAAAACACCATGCTGTGGCACCATTAACAAATGAAAGAAACTTCCAAAATGAGTGTTAAATAGTAGCAATTAAACTGTGCCAGAATTAAGAGTTATTTAATAATAGCCTAAAAGTTCATCTTCAACCTTTACAAGTATATTTTAAGAATAAGAAACATCTGATGTTTTACATACATTTTTATTTAGAATGTCTTCAATGATAAAAGAAATCATATAATTGCAAAATACTTATTTTAAAGTATAGCTTTAAAGGTATACTGTGAGTATTTGTAGCCCTATCGTTATTAAAATCTCAAATAGGAATAGCATAATTTCAAATTCAGTTACAAATGACTTCTCTTTGTTATAAACATGACACACTGAAATGAAACAGTAGCAAAAATACGGATAACATAAATATTTGTTGCAGATTTTTCTATATGGTCAGTGGAAAGCTGAATAAAAATCTGTATTTGTCTGCACAATATGACCTGGATGGATCCCAAAGTCTGTAGCAGCTTTTTTTAGCTATGTGTGAAATATATATTTAAATCACAAGATTAGGCTAGGTAATATTTCCTTTGAATCATCTTTAATTTCATATCCATATAGTTTCTTGGGAATAGTATAGAAATGGCTTAATGTTCTAAGATATTTTACTTCTCTATTTAGCCTCTAGCCCTTGTATTTTTTGGTGGTCACATGTTCAAGTATTAGGTTTCATCAGGCCTAAGCCAGCTTAAATTTCAGATAACATTGACCAGGTATCATTTGCAGAGACAAATAGTCACACTCACCTTGATTTAAATGAAGATAGAAGCATGCTTATATCCTCCTGGGACAATTGAACATTTCCGTAGCAACTTTCAGTATTTAGCTAAGGATTATACACACACAGACACACACACACACTTGGATCCTGCTTTGGTCACCACCAGTGATGGGCTGCTGCCGGTTCTGACTGGCTCACCCATACTGACTGGGTCTGCCCTCCCCCTCCAGTGCTATCTCATCCTATATATCTGGCTTGCTCACCCCGCCCACGCAGCCTAGCTGCTTTCCATGCCTCGCCCGCTCATCACAGCTGCTGCACATAGGAAATCCCCATGTTTTTGCAGCCACGTAGGTGCACTCACATTTTTGGCGAACCAGTTGTGGAGCCCACCTCTGGTCACCACACTATAAAAAAGATGTTGAGAATCTAGAGTTGTCAAACTCGTGGGCCAGGTGCGTCCCCTGTTGGTGACGCCTACCACGCCTGGTTTAGGGAAGGGGAATTAAATTTTCTGATAATGAGAATAATCAACCAATGGAACAGCTTACCTTCAGAAGTTGTGGCGGCTTCATCACTGGAAGCTTTCAAGAAAAGACTGGACTGCTATCTGTCAAAAATGATGTGGAACCTGCTTGGGCAAGGGGTTGGACTAGATGACCTACAAGGTCCCTTCCAACTCTCTTAATCTGTAAATAAATAAATATCAAGGGAAAAAACCCTCACCTAAATACTGAAAAGTTGCTCCAGAAATGTTCAGTTATTCCAGGAGAATACAGTCTATATATAAAGAAAACTAATCCCAGGAGGAGCTTCCTTTTCCTTTTACAGGATATTTTTAACAGTGGTGTGAAAGCTTCAACCTCATTATCTCATGGAATTTCTCAATATATTCCTGGTTACAAGACTTTCAAAATGAATGGTTTTGTTTGACTTTTTGGCAAGGCTGTCTTTCCCAGGTATCCCTGAATGATGGTATGAATAGGGAGAATTACAGCCTCTGTATGTTTTTCCCCAACCTCCAACATTTATTCTATTTTTTCTTTTCTTTTTATATTTATATTTATGGAGGTAAAATCAAGTCTTTACAGATTTTCAGCATTTTGGGGATCAGTAACTGCTAACAAAAAAATTCTAATTTTGTTTTCATTTATACCATTTATTATTTTGCTTTTCCACAAAATGCATCTCTACTTGCTACTATATATAATGTATATAAAAAGTCTATGACACCTCCCCATTAAAATGCAAGGTTTCTGAGAGGTAAAAAAAAAATCAGACCATGATGAATAATTTCAGATTTTTTTCCACCTTTAATATAACATGTAAGTTGTACAATACAATTGAAAAACAAACTAAAATCTTTTACAGGGGAAAAGTTACAATAATGTGATAATGTAACGTGATTGCCCACCCCTCTTATGAGTAGGGATGTAGCTGTGTTCAGAATTAACCAATTTCATTCAACTGAAGTTAAATAGCAGTCAATACACACCTGCCATCAATTAAAGAGAATTTGATCAGACCCATATAAACTTCTGTGGTTCTTCTAGGATTTTTCTGACATTTATTCAGTTGCCTCTTACAACAAAAAGCATGGTCTCCAAAGAGCTTACAAAGTATCAAAGAGATCACATTATTGAAAGGTATCAGAAGAATGGTACAAACATATTTCCAAGGCCTTGGATATACCATGGAACACAGTAAAGATAGTCATCAGCAGTATGGCACAACATTTACATTACCAAACAGTGAATGTCTTAAAAATCGATGAAAGAGCAAGAAGAAACCTAATATTTTGATGAAGTTCCTCTTGAGTTTTATCATAGCAGTCCAATCTTTTGGGATAGGACCCTATCCCAAAAGCCATCGAAAGCATTTATATGCTGATCTAATAAATATAGGGAACATGGTGTATGTGTAAAATTAAATATTGTTCCAACTTGTCATTGCAAATTTTATAGTCCCAGATTTTATTTCATTCTAATTTTACAAATTACACAATATTTTTCTGTAATGGATAGTCAGATGGAATAATAAATATTTGTAGGCTTATTTTTAAGCTGTCTTTTACAATAATGTAAAAGTTTGCAAGAGTGGGAGTTTTATGCAAAAATAATTGAAGGATGGTCATCATGAATAATATGGGCTGTGCATATTAAAAAACTAATATATTTCTCTATCCATCTTAATGGAAAGAATTAGAGAAATCATTTAAAAAAATATTACACAGCTGTCCTAGGGCTTCATTGATAATTTTGATAAAGGATTACACTAAAACTTCTAAATATCACTCCTGTTTTTATGTATTATGCATAGTACTGTGCTTGGAGGCAGTAAATCTAACATCAGTCCTTGTAAATTTGGTTTATAGATAGAAGAGTGTACATTTCTATTTTTAATAGAGTTCTTTAGGCATTTGTTCATTTATTTCATTTTATGTAATGCTTCTAAATGTGTAACACAACATTTACTTGAAGATTGTAGCTAACCTTAACCTTAATTTTGTATCAATTGAAAGGTAATATTAATTTTTACTTAAATAATAACATTTCATGAAATTTACATGGCAATTTGCCAATTATATTAGTCTCACATTCTCTAGGATATAATATGTTATGAGCCTTACAAATTACAGTACAAGAAGGCATAAAATAAGATCAGTATTTCCCTAAAGTGTAGATATGGTAGAATGGTCACATACTGAAACTTCAATAACTCATCTACTTATACATATTTTCAAGATTATCTCTTTAGTCATCTTTCAATTTTTTTACAATGCTCCCCTACATTAATTTATAATTCTTGGCAATTCATTGTATACCGTACTTTTTTGTGTATAAGAGGCACTCCCCCCCCCCAAAGTGGGTGGAAATGTCTGTGCATCTTATACAGTGAATGTTGCCAGAGCCCAGCCCACCCGCTGGCCCCTACCCTTCTGCCTCCCAGCAATTTGCCTCCTTGCAGTAAATAGCCTGGTCAGCTTTAGCACAGCCTGATTGAGCACAAGCAGCTGATTGTTGGTTGGAATTGCCCCCCAATGATGAGCTGTTTCAGGCTGTGGGAATTACCATCATCTATTGATGCCTCCGCACGTCCCATTTTTGGCCTTTGCCGCCCCATTTTTTTACCCGTTCCAGGTGGCAGGGATCAGAAATGGGTAGAAAATGGGGCATTCGGAGGCTGAAAATAGGATGTGGAGGCCAAAAATGGGACATGTGGAGGCAGCAATAGGTGGGGTGATCCCTGCAGCCTGAAACAACTGATTGTCGGGAGCCAATTCCAACAGACAAGCAGCTGCTTGTGCTCAATCGGGCTGTGCTGAAGCTGACCAGGCTGTTTGCTGCAAGGAGGCAAATTGCTGGGAGGTAGATTTTTTTTCTTGTTTACCTCCCCAAAAGCTAGGTGCATCTTATACTTTGGAGCGTCTTATAGTCTGAAAGATACGGTAATTAGAATAAGCAGAATAGATCTTCCTAAATTGCTTCATACTTTGCATTTTTTAAAAAAATACTATTTTGATATTTCTCATCCAAAAATGAACTGTTACACCAGTTTCTGTAGCAACTGTATATTATAGTATAGTAGTATTTAAATTTTTGCCACTTCTTAGATATGTTGTTCCTAACAATTTCTTAAAGAAAGGGTAGCAGACACTTGTTTTGAAATTAGTTACATCTTTTGGTTCTTAGTGAAAGTTGTTCATATAGTGTTGCAACAATGTCTAAAATTAAAGGAAAAAAATGCAGTTTGATACTATGTCATGTTGTACTACTGACATAAAACCAAAGTTAATATTTTCAGTTTCTTCCTGTCCCCAAGAAGTACAATGGAACTCTGGGATTTGAACAGATCTTTTGGTGGCAACCAAGCAAACCCAAAAATCGCCACAGCGATTTTCCCTGCTGTGGCAATTTCTCCTTCGGCACCATTTTTTTGGGTCCGTGCATGCACAGAAGGTCATGCTTTCGATTGCGGCTGTAGTCCTGGAACCGATTATCGTTGGGACTGGAGGTTCCACTGTATATGAGCTTACAACATAACCATTATTGAGTAGGTCCCATGGGAAAAGCTGGTTACACATATTTAAAAATTTATATGAATGCATATTAACCCAGAGGAATATACTTTATTAAAGAAATTTGCAGCGTCACTCTGTTCCTCAAACTGAACTTACATTTTTGATGATCTTAGTATTGGCACTATGGCTAGAATTCTGGAAAAAAGAAGCAATTAGCCACTCATAAGTAGAGTGAACAAACAGGAAGAAGGGAGCTTTCGAAGCAAAAGAAGAGGGGAAAAGCACATTATCCTCTCACCTTCAGAGGCAACACATTCCAAATGAGCTAAATAAGCTTCCTGGATGAGAATTGAAATGTCTTCAAAGAAAAACCAGAAAGTCCAGTTACCTCTTGAAAAAGCACCTTTGGAACATTACAAATGCTGTAAAAGTATATACTAAAACTAACGTTTAAGTAAAATAATGGCAAGAATGCTCAACTTGCCAATAAAAAGTATATGAAAGTGAAAAATCAACAGAAGATGTTTTCTGATTTATTTCAGGAGTGTCTAATATATCACAGCAAAATTTTTTAAACTTGCATGTTTTCCTATTCTCAACAACTAATGGTCTGCCTGATAGGTATAAAAAGTATTTGCTCAGTGTAGTGAGCTGCTGCTCTCAAAAAAAAGAAATTTATTCCACTGAAATCAAGATGGTTGGGTAGCAGATGCCCATAAAGACATGTGGACAAGACCTTCTGGAATTAAACATTTGTCCTGCTCCTGAGGGTAGCTTCCTCGGGGAGAGATAATTTCCAGATTGAGGGAAATGTTTTCATAGGAGGATATGCTGAGATCCAGTTTTCGATGATGAACTCTAACACTCTCTAACAGGATATTCTGCTTGGAAGCTGAAGGCTTTTGATTATGGGTGTTTTTCTTGCCCAGTAGTATTTTAGACAGACCGCAGATTCCATTCCTAGCAGGCATGTCATGGCAACTTGCACATCTGTCACAAACCCCTCTGTTTCTTTGGCCTATAAATCTGAGTTGATTTCATCTGGGCTGAAGAAGAAACATAATGATAGCCTCAATCCTCTTACTTGCTTAAAACTTTTTCATTTTTAAAATGAAATGGTACCTTTCCTTTGCTCTATCAGACAGTATTTTGGGAATATGTTCCTTTGGGGAATTGATCCTATTTAAATGGCATGTTATGCTGCAACAGTGCAAAAACCTGTGCAAAAGATGGAAAATATGTTAAAATTCATGGATGATTAAGATTTGAGAACCTGTTCTTTAAGTTTCTTTCAATTTCTCATTTTGGTAAATCATTTAGGTTTTTTTTTTCAATATGCATTCATTAAAATTTGTTTTTGCATATTCCATGATACTCGTTTATGTTTTCAGTTCTGTATAACTGATTTAATTTTGCAAATAGATTTGTGGATACAGTTCATTTTAGTATATTTTTTAGTATATGTTCATGCTTGTTTTCACTTTTGTCCAGGTATCTTTCCCTTTTTAATTGGCTAACTGATTTGCAAAATTCAAAGAAATATGAATGTAGAAAGATATTTTTAATGTGTATTTCTCTCAACAATGGTCTACTCCAGTGGTTCTCAACCTATGGTCTGCGGACCCTATGGTGGCCATTATGTTATCATAGGAGGTCCGCAAAGCCTTGAAGAAATGTTATGATTTAAAACTTGAGATAAGTCTTGGGAGTCCGTGGCCAGGAGGTCCATGGTGTAGAAAAGGTTGAAAACCACTGGTCTACTCGATATATAATGCTTACCGGCTAACTGCTTCTTGTTTTGTATTTCTTCAAAAATTTCTCACAGTAATACAATCGTTAAAATTATAAAAAATTACATGGTGATATAAAGTAAGAAAATATGTATGCAGACATGTTTTTGTGTGTATTTTCAAACCACAGAGCAATAAGAAAGGCTAATATTTTATTCTAATGATAAATTACTTAGCAACTTGAGGAGTGAACTCCAAGTTATTCCTGACTTGAGTTTTATTGGCAAGATTTTTAGAGTGAATTATCATTCTTCCCAGGACTGACAAAGAGTAATTAACTCAAAATCACTCATCTGGCTTCACTGCCTAAGGAAGGACTACAACTCACAATCTCCCTCAGCATGGTGCCTTAATCACTACACTTACTTAAAATTATTTCATAATGTGCTTCTTTATTTTCCTTTAGCAGATCTTTTTTCCCTGTTGAATGAGCATAGAGATGACTGTTCAGAATAAAAATAGAATTAGTTCCTTTGCTTAAATATTTAAAAAAAATCAAAGGCTAAATAAAATTTGGTTTTTAGAAATTGAAGGAAAATTCCAAAATAAGAGCACATACTTTAGAAGTGTATTGTACAATATGTTATAGAAGTGTATTGTACAATATGTTCAATATAACATATACCATCAATGAAATGGAGAAATATTTATTTTTAAAACAATGTTTTCAGCTGCTTTTCTAAAAGTAGCAGCACATAATATGTGTAGGAAAGTGAAACAATATTTTAGTTCAGAACCTGTGGAGATGAATGAAACTGCTACAAGCAGAAACAAGAATGCAAATGTGTTTAGAGAATAAAAAAGAGCAACTTGCTACTGCAATAATGGAGCAACATTTGTGTATATCTCTGCTCCTTGAAATACAGAGTTGGTGGAGTGATACCTTTCTCTTTTCTGATTTCCATTAGGTTAATCTTTCTTGTCTAGCTATTGGCAAAAGGCATTTCTTAAATTCATAACCAATAAAAATACTTTTAGGTCATGGTCTCATATCATCTGGTACTATAAAAGTAGAAATGCATTAAAAACTGAAATCTAAATATTCAAAGTAACATAATATAGAAAAATATCCAGTTACACTTAGTCCTTGCTTAACATTCATTTGTTCAGAAACTATTCAGCGACCATTCAAAATTACAAGTGTGAAAACTGCTTTAAAAATGTTGCAGCATCCCCTGATCGTGTGATAAATATTCAGGTCATATTTACTTCTGCTGCTAGGCCCGCAATCCACTCTCCTAGCACCCACAACACTTGTCGGATTACATTCTCTAGCGCCCATTTGTAGCACTCACCCACCTGTGCTCCCCAGCACGCCTCCGCAGTGCAAAGGATTGTCCTAGCTGTCCTAGAATTCCTTTCCAGCATTGCCTGAGAATGATGCGACTTAACCTATGCAACCAGGTAGCTGCTTTAAGAATACTGCCACTATTCACAAAGGGAAACACAACCACTATAGCTTCTCTATTTAGGCAATAGTAGCCCTTCATTCCACAGAGGACCATTTGACAGATTGCTGCTACACTGGACTAAAAAGCATTCCACCTCATAGAGGGCATGACCTGTTTAGTTTCCAAGGTAATGATTCAGAATGATTCACTTAACCACATTGCTTAGTGATGGAAGTTCTGGTCCTAATTGTGGCGATAAGTTGAAGACTACCTGTAATGCTTGTGGTAATGATTGAGAGCTTTCAGCTTCTAAAGGCAGTTACTGACATGCCATTTGTTCAAATTAATTATCATGTCAATTTTCCCAAAGATGCTTTTCAAGAGGCAACTAGAGTTCCTGGTTTTTCTTTTTCTTTGAAGACGTTCTGCTTCTCATCCAAGAAACTTCTTCAACTCTTCAACCATGACCTGAATGACTGAGAACTTCCATAGATATTTAGCTATACCATGTCAATTGCATTCTCACAGGCTGCAGCCCATATAAGCCTGTTGATAGTACATCCTTTTATCATCAGTATAACCCTTAGGGATACAGGAGTTAATATGCAGTCCAAAATCCAACGGCGAATATGTAGCCAAACCTTCCAATTGACTATTAAATACCAAAACAATATTCAAAAGGAATTTCCTCTACATTATGTTAGGGTTAGTGTTACTACAACACTTCTAGCAGGTATTATGTCTACAGTTATGAGCAATTATAATTGCATAAAATGATCTTCCAGTAGCTCCCCCATTTGTTTTCCTTGTGCCATTTCATTGCGGAAATCTTCAA